>NW_003113021.1:9643-35114 GCF_000003605.2 Saccoglossus kowalevskii
AGGGCTCCGAGTGGCCAGAAATCAGAAACTACATTTGTTATACTTGATAGTAGTATCAAGATAGTAATGTTCTCAATATATATATTCACCAAGAATATATGTATTGATCCATTATGATGTGAACAGATAGTATCTGATAGACCTGAACCAAGAAGATAACAAAACATGTTTTAATTGGTTATTTTTTTTATTCAAATCATTACACATACATGTATTGTAACTACTAATTAATCAGACCATATTAACATATGATAATTTGAGGTACATTATCGATAAGTGATAAAGCAAAAACAAAAACAAAAAGGACTTAAAATCACAATGATGAAATAAAACAGGGAAAATAAATAGAATAGATAATCTGGATAAACTTTGAAAATGAAGAGTTCAAAAAGAGCAACAAGACGATAAAAATCAGATGAAGAAATGATAAAGTTGCATTACAACTGTCCTGAAAAACCTGACACTGGTCAAAATATTGAATTATGTAACTATGTTCACACTATTTAAATAACAATTACCAACATTTCAACAATTAATTATACTGATATATATATATTTTTGATATATCTACACATATATACTATTATAATTTGACCAATCTATTGGGATCAGACATTTAAATATACATTTCTGCGTTATATTAAGTTATATAGATAAAGCATGTGCTGAATCCAGCAAAAATAGATGAATTTTTCCATACACACTATCAAGTTTTAAACACATACTGCATTTGCGGAAAAACAATAAGGTTATTAGGACACTAAAAAATATTAACCAGAGAATATGAATACCATATGAATATGTATTCAAGATTATATTACAAAATAATATAACATCAATTGTATAAAAGTACAGCAATATATCTAAGCAAAATAAAAAAAATTAACAGATTTGGCAGGTATAGTACACTGCTCTTGAATTTGGATGAGATCTCAAATGGGTTAATATAATATCCGAGTTTGAATTTGAAAAACTTTACAAGTTATTGTAAGAAAACAACAACAAAGATAACAATGAGGACAAAGATTTTCCTTTTATCTACGATAATACAGACAAGGTAAATATAAATTACAAATTAGAAATAACTGGAATATTGAGAACAGAATCACTTTCTGAGTAATCCAGCAATAGTATGTCTCACGGATTATGCAAATATTTCTCATATGATAATAATTATCATAAGCCAGGATACAACAATACATGTTGGGAGATAGGAGAACTAACACTTGTATTTGGCAGTGTCTGGCATTGGAGTACCATAATGTAGATTTTTTTTCTTGATTTCATTACAAATCAGTGTAAATTAAAATATTACTTCAGTAACATGAATATAATAATACTATGCAATTTAAAGATATGTGTTGACTTGTATTAAAATGTACAAAAAGTATAATATTAAATAATTTATGTCAAAGGGACTAAAACTGATGAACAATAGTTTGACTTTTTAAATAAAAAAAGGTCTGTTGATAAATATCGAATGAAAGAGCACTGTGTTCAATTTCATGTTGCATGTGAATTATTTTAAATGAATCTGCAACAATTTGTATTGAGTATTACAATTCAGTTTCAACTTTGAAGCAATAAAAACAATACCCACACACTGACCGATATCAAAACAATTGCCTACATAAAGATCTTGTATAAACAAAATCCAGTGCAGATTTTATAAGGTGTGTGGAATTTGAAAATGTTAAGACGAATTTATTTGTCAAGCATTTCCATATAGATTATGATACCAAACCCTGACTTCCCTATATGTCAAAATTATACCACAGAACCAGATCACTTACATTTAATGGTCGGTATTAATGTGTAAAGCTCCAAAAAAAAAAATATTTAAATACTTGTATCACATTAAATCTACATACTAAATGTATTAAACATCTTCTATGCCAAAATTTTGCTATTGAAAAACAGGTTGTGTTGACAGCATTCTGACAAATCTAACCAATCAGAAATAGATTATTAAGGCTGTTAGAAGTACACCACTTGAAATATGAAAGAAAATGAGTTCAAATAAAAAACACATCTTCATATTTTGTGTGCACCAAACACACATTAACAATGTTGGGTAGATATCTGAGAGAAAATCTACAGAATGTATATCACGGAATTGAGCTTTAAAAACTGCTGACAAAACAATTCCATGTCACAATATTGTAGCTGAAAATAAAACTGGAAAATAAAATGCATAATCACTATGAATATATCTGGATAAAAGGCATTTATATTTAATTGCATAAAAATAAAAGCAATTTAAAAAAAAAAAAAGATTTGTTCAAAAAACATTTCTCAGAAAAATTAATACGGATAAAAAAGATGAAACTTTGTGATATGCCATTTGAGAATAAACAGAAGACTAGCTCTCTATAAAGTCAAGAAGGTGAGAGTCTGTAAAGCGAATCTCTGCTGACTTCAAAACACTTCAGGAAGAATACATTATTTTCACATACCTACATCGATATAATTGGCATGCTGGAAAGAAGATTAACACTTAACATGCATGCTACTGATTAGTACGTGTATATGAAAGGTATTCAGAATTTTTTTCCCTTGAATTTTCCCATCAATCATTCCAATCCGGCCAAATATTGATACTTCATTGACTACGAGATTAGGAGATCTAATTATATCATTTCAATACTCCAATACATGTTTTCAGTCGCAATGCAAAATGAAATATTGGAAACAATTTACCAATTAGAGGAAAATGAGATTTCATGCTAGAAGGAACTTACTCATTGTTTGGTTTGGATATGTCCAATTACATGTTACTGAATTCAAATGAAATAGTCACAAAGTAATATATGCAGTTACTTAAGGTGAGTAATTATTCCATTTGATGGACAACTTTGATGATGAAAATGATCAAATCATATTTTTTTGAAAAAAGTGTAATTCTAGAACCAATTTATTATTTAATATGATTGCAAAACAAAATGTCAATTGCTAAAACAATACATGCATTAATAACGTATCTATAAACAAAATGGCCACCAGTCAGTCATACTTCAGAAAGATTTTGAAAATAATGACCACAATCATGTATATGCTCCAAGTTGTCTGTGCAATATTTTAATCAGTCATGGATGTACATAACTGTACACTGATTGTAAAAAACCACATCACCAATCAGCCATTTTTTGTTGGATAAAAAATTATATTATATGTATATAAACTACTTTTTGATGGTTTTATAACTTCTAATCAATAAACATTTTATTTAAAAGCATTAAACCCTGATAAATAAAAAAATAAAACTATTTATTGATAACCCTATAAGCATGATTTTTGGCCAATAGATTTGTATTTTGAATTACTCACCAAACCCAGTAATACTATCACACATTTCAATTATTAACACTAAATATGCATTGTAGAAGTACCCTATAGACTTGTCAAATAGCCAAGGCTAAAAACCACTGACAATTATAATTTTGATTTTGCCGATTTTTTGTGCAAACAAACTTTTCAAAGGCAATGGGTAATTTTAGATAATAAAAGCGTAGTGATTTTATCTAAGCGAAGGTTTTATCACATAAAATCATGATGTACATCATCTTTTCTCAATATACCATTAAATAAATACTTTACTCTGTGAAGAAATAAAAACATCTTAAAGCAACACTGTCGTTAGAACTAGACAAAGAGTGAGTTCAACTGCTGTTTGGTCTTTACCCACATCAGACATGTGTGCTATAGACATTTAAAACAAACACTGCTCATGATCAGAACTATAATACTTTATCATATTACAACATCTTAAATAAGACTAATCATGACACGTAATTTTGACAATTGTTTGCACAACTGACTTTTAACAGGACATCTCTAAAACTGGTTGTTATCAATACATAAACATACATTTTCATTCGAGCCCCATATTCACATGTGCATTTTTATCGGCTGTGTTGCTTTAATTCTAAAATTTGATCTGATGTTCAAGTATCTTACATCTTGAGACCAACAGTAGTAAAATGATTATTGCACAATATAGTCCACATCATTAGTTAGTTAGACATCTTTGGTGTCCACTTTCAGGTAAGGCCAAAATCCAAGGTATGTCTGTGAGAAATAGAGAAGGGGAAAAAATGTTGTCAGACACATGCTGTTTTTTTACACAATGTCCCCATTACCAGCTCTCATTTCTACTACTGAGATTAGATATAACAGACACAAAGAGGGATATTCTTTATAAAATGAATGTATACAAGTCATGTAATATGCAATGAAGATTTTACGAGAATCACCCGGGATCACACATATTTGCGAAAAACGTGCATTTTATGAAAGCACAAATGCAAATGAGTGAGTCTGTGAAAAAACGTGTTTGTGTTCATCTCGGGGTTGTTTTGCTAGTGTTCTTGCATATATTGTGAATTACGAATGTAATATGGAGATAGTCTCTTATGCAAATTTTCAAGCGTCCACTGCAATCTGGGATCTAATTGGTTAGAAATGTGCTTGATTGACATGTATAGAGTTTAGGACATCTTTATGGCATATCCACATATGAAAGTGACATGCCCTTATAACATAAATTGCGAATATATGTAGCACTACTAAACAATACCTTCTCTCTATTCAAGCAATAGTAGCATGAATTTATTATATACAAGTTAATTATTTGTTTAATTTCAGCAGTTTTAAAAAACTAGGCGACAAAGATGAAGGAGAGATCGAGTGACAAAAGACACTGTAACTGATGTTAAAAGATAATGTAATACTACCAGAATAGATCATAAAAATAGATAATTAAAAGTAAATTTTAGGGCTTAATGTTTTTTATGGTTCAAAGGTCCACTAAACAAATTCACAGGGCTATGTTGGTATTAGCCTTACAAGTTTAGAGAATAGAGAACTATTCCCTGGGATGCTACTGAGTAGCAGAAAAATATTCATTAGGTTCCCTGGAAAGTCACAGCCATGTTATCCAAATTTTATCCCCAATAATTTGTTTTGGGTATCATTACCGTAGTATACTGTCCCATTTGCAGAAAATAAAAACAAAATTCAACACAGAGCCAATTGGTTAGAAGTTTGGTCTCCTTACTGCCTCACCAGCAGGGTAATAATAGTTGTCAATTTCAATATGAGAAGAGATGCTCACCTGGGCTGATCAAAAGATTACCACTTTCAAACACCCCAAAAATGAGGGCGCACTACATTTGAAAATTGGGCTCTTAAAACTTTAACATTTCAACCCAGTAATGCTACAAAGGAAACTTTTAAGTTAGTAATATCACTGCTTATATTGGTACACATCAAAATATACATTAGTGATTAATTCACAAAGTATGTAGGAATTACATTGGTCCCATTCTTACAAATATGGGTGATACATTGTATCAAGCTTTTTAGAAACCCACTCATAAATGAAAAATCCAGAAATTATTCATTTTCCCATAAAATATTGTAATCTTGGTTAATATAAAGATATTCAAAAAATTATGATAATAAACTGAATAGGTGACATTTTTTACCAATGGTTTCTATGGCGAACACATTATGCCTTATTTCTTATTATTCTTTAACATTATGTTCAATGGAATGGTTCTAAAAATAGAATGCTGTTTCAGGTTTCCTTGGAGCAAGAAATAAATATGCAGGATACCAAATACTAAACCATGCCATGGTATTTATGACCAACTTTCACAAAAATTATAAGTAGGCTAACTTCAACATTAAATCATGAAAATTTACGGCTGCAAAAATTTTAAGGTTTAACAGCATATCTGTAATGTCACTTATGGTCAAAGATTAAATAGTATAACTCTATATTTTCAAATCATTATTAAATAATTATAAATAATTTATTTCCATTATAACTGCACAGTTAAACTTGTGTCAACATGCCAAAGGAAAACAGCTATGAAGCTTACAATGGGGGCAAAAATTGAAGGCGAATGCATGGATACGAGCTATTCAGAAACTTATGAGAAACACTCTGACAACCCTTATAACAATCTAAAAATAAAAAAATTCTAATAATAGAACTGTATATTTAGATAAACACAGAAAGAATGTGTTGTAGACTGTTAGCAAAACCAAAGTTTAATAAGTGGAAAAAAAAGAGCCTGAGGTGATGGAAAGGAACACCATAGAACAACACGCTGATACTCAGCTTTACAAAAACCTGTGTGAGTGTACTCGGCCGACTAACTCTCAACATGATTGAAACAGTTTTAATTAATTTGTCAAAATAATCAGGAATACTTTCATAATAACTTTATTAATGTTAAATAATATTCAATTTATTAAATGCATAATAAAATAATATCTCAGAACATTACATAGAACAAGAGTGTCACATTACTGCAATACAGCTCTATAAAATCAATGTCTGGATAATTTAACTTTCACCACCAGACATTCTCGCTCAAATTTTTCTGCACCCTTTTTCTTATTATCTTCAATATTTTTAGTAACGAATCCTAAATTTGGAGCCAACAGATAAAATTTAGGTCAATCTTCAGTTTTTCCTCCAAAAATTTGGCTATTTGTGCTCCAATTTCCTGAAGGAAAGTGCAGACTATAAATGGGTCTATTTTGTGAATTTGTGCTGAAAGAGGGAACTGGTGGTGAATAGGTTAGGGGTTCAAAATTTCAAGGTAAACAGTTGAGCAAAATATTTATTCATGGAGAAAGAGAACACTACACTTTCTAATGTGCACTGAACATTTTTAACAATATATAAACAAATTATAAGCTCCCTCAACAGGCAATATTTACACACACATGTAGAAATGCGTCAAAAGGGTCAACACACTTTACTTGTGAACGACCATAAACTGAATACTAAACTTTAACTGAACATACCTGAATACTGCTTTTATATTTCAGGAAGGTACACCGAATATCAATCCTGTAGAGACAAAAGAAAATAAATTCAGCAAAACTTGTATGGTCTTAGATAAGTAAATTGTTGCCATCTTGTTTTTATATTCCATCAATGTAAGATCAACAACCATTAATGTAGAAATAATCCAACCGTAAATCAAAAAGGAAAAATCGTAGTGAGAACAAAATACTGGATAATGAACACAAAATAACTGCAACTAAAATATTATACAATATATATTATGAAATATGGTCAACTCAGCTATTGAATGAATGGTACATGCACCCTAAGGCACACAACCACAGACGATGTCAAGTGTTTAAAAAAAAAAATAAAGTATATCCTTCTCCACATGTGGCACCAGCAGTATATCATAATTGATTGGTTTTTGTAATAAACATGAGGTCTACATCAGAAAAGAGACATTTAATAAGACGTCTAATAAAATATCAGTGAATACACTGTACCTATATAAATTGTAGTCTCCATACATTTACAATAACTATTGATAAGGCCCTATTGTTTTATTCTAAATTTCTGTTGAATTTTAATCAAGATCTGAATCAAAGTATAAATTAATACTAATTAATAAATTAATTTTGTGTTGAATATTTTGGTATGAATATGTAAATTGTACATTTATAATTGTACGAGTAACCATGCTTTTTCAACTGCCACACTTAGAGTTGGCATCTTGTGAATGTCACAAGGCTGACAGTGCAAGGTGTGATTAAAGATTTATACTACCACGTTCTAACAAAAACACTAAATAAATGCATGGACTGCTTTGCCCCATTTCTGTCAGTGGGTTGATACATTTAGATAAAGACAGTGCACTGTCAAGCATATCACGTGACAACAAATGTATTCATCAAACATTTACATTTGTATAGCAAACCCAACTAAATCTTTCATAGAGTAAGGGTTATACATGTAGGTACTGACTACTAATAGGAAAGTCATGGTTCAAAACCAGCTTGGCCAACTTGTTCAATAGTTTCAATTCACTTTCATTCACGTCCAAAATTCCAAACCTGGCACACTCAAAGTTCAGAAAGGGTTGATACTAACACAATGTGTAAATTATCAATCTATATATGCACAAACTAAAACTGTGGTTATTACTGATATCATACGAAACAAACAAAAGTGATTATTAATCTGCAAAACATGTGGCTGATTAAAAATGTACATTGACCAAAAACCGAGTGAGGAGTTAGGGAAATATATAAACACATATATAAATTGGTATAAATTTATGGAAAATCCTCAAGACCCCCCCCCTCCCGAATGTGATTGTATATACCCCTCCAAATATAAGGAAGGGGAATTGGAGGGGCAGGGTTGGGCTTAAAATTATGGGGGAAGGGGACCTCCTAGGAAACTTGCCAAATTTCAGTACCTGAATCAAATAACAAAATCTGTTTTGATCCTCTAGTGCAAATACATACCAGTGACAAGAAATAAGTTTTATGAGAACTAAGACATTCCTCAGGAAGTTCACTGTTTATCACCAGTAACTTTATAGTTCAGTCGGGTTCAGGTCAAATTCACCCAAATTAAAAATCACATATTAAATTGATGTGGTTTGGTACTTAACCACACAGGAGGTAAACCTATTTATCTTTTGACCTGATAGTATATAATGATAAGCATTAATTGCTACACAAGTGTCAGAAAAAAAAAAAACAATTTGATAGCTTTGATGCTTATTGATCTGAACAGATGGGAGAAAACACAACATTGCCTGCTGATACTGATTTTTTCCCATTCATTTAGGCTATCCTAGACTTTCAAACAATTTTAATAATAATGTAAAGGTGATAAAACATGACATGCATGGCTTGGACAGTCATAAATAAGATATGTAACCTCTTGGCTACCATAAAAAACCTATGTGTAATGGTATATATTGGGCAATAAGGAGTAATTCCTTGCAAGACCAGCTGTAGTAAACTTAAACTTTTAGAACGTTGCAGGGATATATATACGACTATGAATACCTCAGCCATGATCCCTCAGTCATGACAATAAATAGTGTAATGTTCAGAGTTTGACAAAGAAAGGACATATTGCACTTAACAGGCATCATGGTAATCATGATTAATTAACCCTGTCACATGACAATGATGCACAAAATCTCAGGTTTTATTGACAAACATTTAGACAGTTCCTAATGCAAAACTGATTATTGCATAGTGGATTCCTGAATGCCAGCCCTGTCTGCAAATTTGAAATGTCATTGAATAGAAATGTCATTGAAAGCGAAAAAAAAAAAAAAAAAAAAAATGTTTCTTTTTCAGTAAGTTGAATCAATTAAGGATACTAAAAATATCAAAAGAATCATTGAATGGCTGATTCAAATTTTAATTGTATTATGTTTTTTCCGACAGCGCACTAAGTACAGTATAGGTGCTAAATAGTATTTCTAAATAGATGTCTGAATACCTGTTCCTTCTTATTTCTGTTTTGACAGTCTGCATTGATTTGCTGTATCACTTCAGTCCTTGCATTCTTATGATCAAGGTAACAGTCGATAAGATCATGTATTTCATCAACTTCTTTGTAAAATGTATATAGTTTCTTTTTAACTGGCAATTCAGGTTTTTACATAGCAACAGGTTTCCATTTATTAATAGTTTCTGATTTTGAAAGTACTGTACATAATTTTGTATTTTCATAGTTTCAAATGGTGCATGTTGTTGATGGGTGGTGTGTAGCATTGAAAGTGTTATGTTTTAGCTTTGTCAGCCGTGAAACAGCGCGCATACATGTATCTGTTATTCATCATGTCTTGTAATGCACTGTGTGCCAAGCTGCCTTCTTCAAGTTCTTCAAGATGGTTGTTTTATTTAGCTGTGCAGTTAGTTTTATTTATTACTTTTTCTTGTTTCATTCGACAGGCAACTTTGCTTGATTCATTGTTTTATCCCATGTGGTTTGATTTCACTTGAATTGTGTAGAATACCTTCAGTAGTTTGGAAATAAGGTTACAAATCGTGTTAAGTGCTTTTTACATCACTGTGGTGTTCCAATTGAATATCAGCGGTGAGGAATAAAGTACATTATGAATTAATGCAGTTTACAATGCCAGTAAAAGTGACCGGAACAACTAAAAACATAGTTCCTGTTAGTATTATAGACGTAAGAACATCCGGGCATGTATGAGATATATCTCAGTGGAACTGCATTCATTTAAACAAGATGACCGTTAGTCAGTCATTTTTAGACTTGATGGCAACAAAAATGTGCATTTGTCTGATATGATGTCCAATGTATGTGTGAAGTCTGATCAACCCAAGCATGTAAAATATATGGATCAGGAATTGCATTCTTTGAAACAAAATGGCCACCTGTCGGTCATTTTGAATCTTAACTGAAAAATAAAATGGACTGCTTTAAGGTCCATTATGTTCTACATATGTAGAAAGTTTGAACAGACTCTGTCCATGCATAACAGAGAGGTCGGTTTCTAGAATGGAGAAAAAGTGTTTTTTTGGAACATTATTGGCCTTAAAATGTCTGCAAATTGGCCATCCAATATAATGTCTGATGTATGTGTAAAATTTGAATTTTATTGGCCCAAGCATGTGTGAGATATGACTGAAACAGATGACAGACAGACAGACAGACAGACAGACAGACAGACAGACAGACAGACAGACAGACAGACAGACAGACAGACAGACAGACAGACAGACACATGCACGTTTTAGCCAAATGGGGACTATATAAGCTAGCAGAGTACAGAAAATGTATAGTTGCAACTATAACGGGGTCTATAATAGTCACACATTATGTAGGGAGTTTGTATCAGTTGTTCATTTCAAAAATATATGCACTCCCGCACAGTTAGGATCAATTTGCACCAGTCAGTCATACTTCTCAGAGAGTTTTGTTACCTTAAAACTATCAACTCACCAACACTCTCTGCTTATATTACCACACAGATGGATATAATTTCAAATTTGCCACCCATTTATGTGTTATTCTAATAAAATTGGTTTATTTTTATCGATATTTGAGCCCACTCACATTGATAAAGTTGACATATTAGCTTCCAATCAACTATACGCAATGAATCATGGGAAAGACACAAAGAACACCCACTGATTTGTGCATTTACATCTATTGCACCAATCAGTGAGTGATCAGAGGAATTGTTTTGTCAATAAAACAGTATTCTTACTACGTTTTGCACAAACAATTGATCAACCGTCAATGAAAATAGTAACTTTTGAACATGTTACCATTGTTTTAATGCCCCCAAAACAATGTACTTGTACATGAAAAGATTCTTAGGTGTGTTTTAAAAATGTTTGCGAATACTAATAGGTACAAAAATATGAATATTTCATCTATATCAAATTAGATTGTGAAAACAATACTTTACACATAGAATCAACAATGCATGAATTATAAAGTTCCCACTTAGTTTAAGCGAAATCTGATAACATGCATGTTATATAACTTTCAGACATGAACAAGAAATGGGGAATTGGAAATAATAAATGGCCGACCATCAGTCATTTTTAGATCAATTCAGAAAACAAATAAATTAAAACATCAACTTCTGGTAATTTAGTGGTTATATTAAAACAAAAAGATGAAAATGACAGATACAAATCAAATCCTCACTTGGTGACTTCATCCAAAATGGGACTTCAAGATTAGAAAACACAGCAAGATATCCATTAAAAGTTTACACTGCCATGCCTAGGTTAATTGAGAAAGTCCCCCTATTCTTCACATCCTTGCAGCTCAGCATTTTAACAGTAGTGACCCATATCATGCAAACACTGAAAATCAAAATATTGAATGTGTCCAGCTGAGCAATTGAACTTAGACGAATACATGCTTTTCATCCTCTGAATAGTTGCCACATACATATAGACCATGAGATTTTTTTGTAATCAGAACCCAGCAGGCACTGAACATGCCGATTATTAAAAATAACAATCCAGAAATTCATTGAAGCTGATGCAGTAAGCATTGTGGATGGCAGTTTAAGTTGTAGCTGGCTGGGGTGACTGAGTCACAGATAGGCTAGACATTAATCAAACTGCCGTGGAGATTTGATTAAACCTCAAAATGTGATCATGTAGCATGCAGTCCTGTTGTGTTCATAGCTACACTGCATGATGATATACTGTAAATAACTTTAATTTCATAAGGGACAAGTTTTTGTGCATTTCACGAGTCATGAAGTGAAAATCATGAAGTTTTTTTTTTTTAGCAATACGGTAATGAAAATTTCACTGGAGTTCTACAACAGCAAATTTGTCTTCATAAATTCCATAAGATTTTCAAACTGGGAATAATTCTAGCAGTGAAAATTAACCTTTTCACCACCAGTTCCCTCTTTTCATCACAAAATAGTCCAAATAGTTTATAGTCTGCCCTTTCCCCAAGAAGTTTGGGACAAAAATAGGCAAATTTTTTTGAGAAAAAAAATAAATATTGACTCAAAAATGAAAAATTTGGTCAAAAAAGTCTGGTGGTGAAAAGGTTAAACATTTTTTACAGGATTGAATATTAGAAATAAAATTGAAAATCAAATTAATTTCTTTGTATTTACTTAAAGCTCCAGTTGACATGCATCATTGTATGTACCAAAGTATTAAAATAAGTTCAAACATTTGTAGAAAAAAAAACTTTTAAATAGATACTTAATATTGCCGAGCTATCATAGTTTATAGTCTGCCCTTTCCTTCAGAAGTTTCGGACAAAAATAGGCAAATTTTTGAGTAAAAACTAAAAAATAACAAAAATTTCATCTACTGTTTTGTATCAAAAATTAGGGTTCATTAACAGAAATATTGAAGAATTATAAGAAAAACGTACAGAAAAATTCAGTTGAGAAAGTCTGGTGGTGATTTTTACAGGGTTGAATATTGGAAATTAAATTGAAAATCAAATTAATTTCTTTATATTTACTTAAAGCTCCACGACATGCTTCATTCTGTTTGATGTGGGTGCCATATGAAGTATAATACCGCATAAAAATACATTGAGTGAAGTCATTTTAATTAAGCTCCAATAACTTAAATAAATTAAAATAAATTCAAACATTTGTAGAAAAAAAACTAGACACTTAGTATTGCTGAGCTATTATGAAAAGACGTAAAATACATGTTTTTCTTTATACATCTGTAATGTAAATTTAACTAAAGTTAGAGGGCACTGACACCTGTAGGACTAATCGACAGATTGACATGTTTCGAGCAAAGTACTTTCATGGGAGTCTTTCACGTAGTACAATCATAATTGTGTAACAAAAACCTGTGAGAGTTTGAAAAGCATTAAATAAAATTATTTCATGTGTCTTTGTCCATTTTAAACTTATTAAAAGTCTCTGAAATAGAATACTGACAGACTTTTCCTCAGATACCTCCGAGCAGCTGGAATAAACAGTAAAGAGGCATTGGGAAATTTCATATCCGCTATTCACATAATATGACACAGATGTGTACACAATACGCCTGAAGGATTAAGAACAAATGATATTTGATATTAAAAAAATGAACATCCTTGAGAAATTATGCAGCTGTTGATATTACCTAATTTAAAGTGCTTTTTATTAGCTCTTATAAATCAACCCTGCTTGGGGAGGGGAGGGTAGGGGGAGGGGGGGGGGATTTGCAAGTACATTGTAATCATCCAAAAGTGTTTTTTATTTGCTAGCCTATTACACATCCAAAATCAAGACAGGATTAAGATAATAATTAAATCATTCTTAGCAATTTTAATAGCATAGCTGTTTTAATCACTCATGTGTGTGCGTGTTCAGGAAACTGTTTTTAGCTCACCAGCAATTTTCAAAGGACAAATCCTGTGTTGACAAGGTTATCCATATAAAGGAACACTGTGTGAGTTTTCTTTTCTTGTACAAGAAAGAAAGACCACTAATAGACAGTCATAATATCCTTCAAATCAAATCAGAAAAGGCTTCATTTCAATCAAGTCTTTGTCAATGACATAGTCCCTGTTTGTATTATAGCTGTAAGATGTATATAATTATATGATTTAATGCGTGGTATGAGATATGGCTCCCTGGAACTGTATTCATTTAAACAAGTTGATCGTCGGTCATTGAGAATGTTTTTGTCCAATATGTCTGATGCATGTGTTAAGTTTGAAGTTGATTGGTCCAGGCATGTCAAATATATGGATCTGGAACTGGAACTGCACTCTTTGAAACAAAATGTCAACCATTATGAACACAATCCGAAAAAATAAAATGAAGTGCATCAAGATGCTATTATATTCAACAGATGTACCAAGTTTCAACAGGATATGTCCAGCTTCAAAATAGTGAAAATGTGTGATTTTGGTCTTAAAATTATGAACTTGATCTGAAAAATAAAATGACTTGAATGTATAAAGTTTAAAACAAAGTCAGTCCATACATGACAAAGATCCTGTTCTGGAAAATGTGTGATTTTTATGCAGTTTTGGCATTAAAATTGCAGCCAATCGGTCATCTTGAATCAGATCATGGAAGAAATGCATGTGCACATAACCGTCTGTAAGACCATTAACAATTCAAATCAGTGTGGTCCTTCGCAATTCTAATCAGTAAGATTTTACCCAATTCAAATAAGTGTGGTCACCCATAATTGAAATCAGTGAAAAAATTACAATTCAAATAAATAAAAGCTTTCCAATTCAAATCTGTAAGACCATTAACAATACAAATTAGTACAGCCCTCTTTCAATTCAAATCATTAAGAATTTCAAAACTGTTAGACCCTTAACAATTCAAATCAGTAAAGCTCTTCCAATTCAAATCCAAATCATTAAAGTACATTCAATTCTAATCAGTGATGTGTCATGTTTGATGATGCGATTTTGTTTATTCTATCACTCAAACATATAAATATTATGTGACAAAAAGGAGAGGATTATAATGACGTTGTGGTGGATTAAACACAGTATCAACCACAGTAGCCTTGTATTAATTTTAAGACTGCATAGTACTGGTCAAATGATGGATGGTTTGGAAATTGCATGCATAATTTATGAGCAATGCAGAGTTTAACTGCGCCCTACATACATTAAAGCTATACACACTTTGGTAGGATACCCCCCCCCCCCCCCGACAGGAGATACAGCAATAAGACATTGTCTGAATTTCACATTAACACATGTGTCTTATGTTTATCATATCACACTAGGACAAAATTAAGTATGAGAAGAAAGTATAGAACCGAATGACATTGATCAATCAAAGCAGCATGGATTATTTTGATACTCCAATTTAAGGAATCATTTTGTTTTAAATGTTAATTTTACCTACATTAAAAGGGCACTAGACTGCAAATCCTCATAAGGTTCTTTTATTGAACATTGACCAAAATGAAAGCTTTTCACTGATTTCACCCAGCCAATCATGTTAATCGTTAAATATTACTTCAATCACTTCAAAACCACTTCGGATTTTACGATTGCACTGATGAAAAGAGTCGCGAACATTCCACATTAGAGACACCGCGAATTGTCTCCCTTCGACCATACACTGATACAGGCCTCTTACAGCCGACAACAATAACCTGACAGCATGTTTACTTCCGGTGAACAAACAAGATTTGTATTCTTACCCCCCTTCCCCTAAAATTTTCTCCTCGGATTTAGATGTTTCAGAAAATAAATCCCTTGGGCTTAGAAATCCGCAGAACTCCGCGGATCCGTGGAAAATTCTCATCCCTGAACATTGTATTTGCACACAATAACTGCATTTTTTGGATTACGTGTGCTTCTACATGTATTACAGATGCACTCCTAACAGATTGAGGTTCAGGCAGCGTCAAGACACAAATACTGTTACAGTATTATAACTATTTCTTCATGACTCTGGTGTGCATGGTGCCATTTGTGCCATTTGTCAACTGCCTGTTGACAGCTCTACAGTCGTACCAAAATCAAAATGGGAAAAAAAAAGTCTCCAGACAATGTGTTAAGTGTGGTGGTTATGGTGAAACCGCATGTTTGAATTTTGTATAAATAAACAATGTAATTTCACGAGTCGTATACCTATCTAATACAACATGTTGAAAGAGCCGAATGATTCTGAAACACAAGAACTAAAGCACAAACTATCATGCCCAACAAGTCATTTATGATCAGTAAAACACCAGACGAAAACAACCTGCATAAAATACAGAATAAATTACATCAAATTGTGGACTAAACCCTATTATAGCGTTTAACCGGTATGTACAAAATAAACCAGCAACTGACATTTACAGCATGTTAATTCTAAAATAGTCTTAAAGATTGACCTAGGGGTCTGATAAACCATATGAAACAACACAATGTCATCAAGTGTCTGCGTAGGCAGGGAACTGTTTACAATAACATGTGTCAACATAAATATCATACTCCAGTTCTACATTGTGTGTAATGTATTTACGGTAGTGTGCATAATAAATTACAGAAGAAAATGATACGCCTCTTCAATATGCACAACTCAAAATGAGATCATCACTCTATTCTTAGGGGTGGAACTACGTCATGGAACGTTTTACGTTGCTAAGACGTGCACCACTGTACAATGTATCGGCTCTGTGCAAGCTGCTGTGGAACGCCTGGTCAAAGAGCTGGTGAAAACAGCTAAAGTCAAAGAAACAGCACAAACTCAACTTAGAATTAATCCTGAGCAACCAAATTTCTATATGTTGCACACGTAGGGAGAATCTTACTACACTGTTCAGGGGAGTACAATTTTTGGACTTTGTTTTCGCCGTGATGGTTGCCAGGCGGTGAAAATTCATGAATGTCCGTCCCTCCCCGAGAATACATGCATTACATGCAGTAAAAGTTCTAAAACAAATGTTTTCAATCCTTGGTATTTTACTGCCACACAAAAAAGGCAGCTTTATTATCAGGGGCACCATACACAACCTGTGTATCAACATAACGTAAAGTTTGCACATTGGGTACCAGTCCCTCTAGAGACCAGTCTGGAAACACCAATTGTTTGTTAAATCCTTAATATACTATATAGATGTATAGACATTGCATTGCTCTTCACTTCTGTGTGTAGACACATGTTCTGAATAGGAGAAAATGGCCATCATTCAACCATTTTGAATCGGATGGTCAAACCAATAAATTTCTATATCTATCACATGATGTATAATGAATATAAAATTTGAACATAATCAGTCAAAGCATTGCACTGGAACCGCATTGATTAAAACATATGGCCACCAGTCGGCCATTTTTAATACAATCTGAAAAACAAAATGACATGCATCAGGTCCCAAAGTGTATATACCAAGTTTGAACAAAATCTGTAAACCTCCTGTAATACTTGATTTCAGTACAAAAATGGCCACCATTCGGCCATCTTGAAACAAGATCATGAAACAAATTGATGTGCATATGTATAATGTATATGTATGATGTATGTGTGAAGTTTGAATATAATCGGTACTGGCATGTCTAAGATATAGATTCAGACACACAGATGCACAGACAGACGCATGGATGCACGCACAGAAGTCAATCCATAAGTCTTTGTTTTCAGACGTCTGAACGGAATGGAACTAAAATGACGACCAGTCTGACACTTTTAATCAGATTATCGAACAAATTATTGTGCCTATGTGTGATATAATAAATTCAACGAGTTTGAACATATTTGGTCAACAAATCTCAGAGATATGTTTGAAGTTTCTACAGCATTCATTCAAATACAAAAAGATAGTCAGCCATTTTAAATCTGCTCTGAAAAACAAATTAATGTGCATCAAGCTCCCATAATGTCCAATGTATGTACCAAGTCTAAATGAAATCCTTCCATACATGACTGAGATCTGGTTTCATTCAGCAACCAAACTGACGTGTATATGTCTCAAGATGTATGATATATATATGAAATCAGCCATGGCATGTCAGAGAAATACTGTAAGTGTAGAAGTACAAACACACACATGCTCAGTGTCTGTAAGTCCCCACTTTCGGTCAATGAAATTGTAGATATTGTCACAAATCTGATTGAAGTCTTCTGAAACACTTACACACCAAATATCAAAAAGCAATTTGAATGAATCAAGCAGGCGAAAATATTAATAAAATTATAATTTACGTAATAACATATGTGTCAATGTAATTAATTATAACTAAATGTTATCTAAGGGCAGACAGGTTTTGCTTCAGTATTTCTATTTTTGGCAGTAATACTTGAGTGAGAAAATAGAAAAAAGTTAGCCTAACATTTCTACACAATCCTGACGGTTCTATACAAACTGCGGAGCTCTGCACATTGTGAATGCCCATTCAACTACACCACCAGGAGGGCCCAAGGTAGAATCTGAACGTCATACAATGTTTTTAATATATTTTCAATACAAGGATCTTCCTTTAGTGAATAACATGATGAAACACAAAAGGTCTTAGCTTCAATGTACTTAAGGCTACTTTACAAGGTAAAATTTTAACACAGCGTGTACAGCATATATGACAAAGGATTACTGTTTCCAATCTTTTATTTTTCAACACATCACAACAATAAAGTAATCAACATATCAGAGGGAAGCAGGAATATTCATCTGCATTGAATAAGTCATCTTTTCAGAACTGTATTCAGTTTCCGGGTTTGAACTTCGGTATTTCAGCAGCAACAAAATATGTAGACTACTATTTCTGACTTAAGATTCTAGAAAGTGATCATGTGAATGTACTATTTAAGCCATGACATTTCTCATCCTGCCTCTCAGATTGATTCTAAACTAATAATGTACTATGTTACATTTCATTTGGGAAAACTGCTGGTGCTGGAAAACAAACATGCTGAAAATAGTTAATTAGTATACAAATTAATTATATATGCATAAACTATTATTAGACATTAATTCCAGAAAAACCCATAGACAAGCTGTACATGTACAGTTAATAATACACAAATCAGCTAATCAACATGCAGATTAATTAGGTACTACATTGTATTATGAAACATCAATCTAAGCAAACAGCAAGTAAGTGCCAAGTATCAATGTACAAACATGTAAACAAGTGGCTAATTGTTAGCTAATAACGAGCACAAATTTTCACCAAAACAATTAGGTATCTGTGAAATGCATTCCAAACCAGTCGATAATTCTCGAGATACGAGAATGGCTAAAATAACATGAAGCTATTTCGAAGTATTATCAAAGCTTTTGTTAATCCTTAAGTGATTGGCAGTCCATTTTGTCTAACATATATTACATTCTTAGCACAATTGTATGTGTCTGAAATAGACACTACTTAGCTGTGATCAGCTTTCATTGACCAAGCTACAATTTCATGGTTCTGTAAGAATATTAGAAACACGTTAAACCTAAACCGCCTTTTAAGAACATTAACTCCTCCACAATTATCTCTCATTTCCTGTTCCTGGGGACAATTTTCTCACTCAGAATATGCCTACTCTGTAAAACAATCATCAAATCCAAAATTCATTTTGTCTATAAACCCATATCAGATTCTCAGCACAACCGTGTGCATGTTGAAATAAAAACTACCTAGCAGTGATCGGCTTTCATAGACAATAAACTGAATCCACCCTTTTGGAATATTATCAACAGTACAATTATCTCTGTATTTTCTGTGCCTAGGTACAATTGTCTCACCCAAGATGTGCCAACACCGCAAAACAAAATCACTTTTTCTCTATTTTTTTATTTGTCATCACCATGCATGACATCAACAGACTGAAGTGACAGCATCTCAGATGCACAAATGAAGATTGAGAATGCAGTAAAAGACAATGACAGATTGTACCAAACATACATCAATTACTGTGAGTGTGATCATGTTGTCAAGAATCAAATAACCATTCTGTTATCATCTGAATATCCAGTAATGAGTAGTTTTGTTTTGTTTTGTTTTTTTTGTTGATAGAGGCAGACTTTTCATTTCAAAAATCTTTAAGTTTGTAACAAACTAGACTGTTAATTAAAATAGAAGCCTACTACTGTAAAATACTTTATTTTCACCTGGAATTAATTTTTCTTATTTTCACTGAAAGAATGATTCAGTGAAAATAAAATCCATTGAATATACCTTTTTTTCTATATTCCACTTGTCAAAAATCAGTGAAAATAAAAATTACTCAAAATGTCTTTTCAGCAAAAATTCCAACTAAAAGAAAGTGTTTTACCAATTTTTGAGATATTGGGTCATAAATCGCATGACAATTTTCATTGGTTTATTATGTAAAATCATGTAGCTACTGTCCCATGGTACCACGAAATAGAATTATGTTTGTTTGTTACAGTGATGTATTTTGCAGTACTTGACCTCATTTTTTTAAAAAAACATTATTTTTAGAACAATTCCATGAAACACGATGGTAAAGAAAAATTGCATTTTTTGACACTTTCTAAAACCCTGATTTATGAAATAATTGAGTACAAAAAAAAGTACCCCATCATTTATAATATATGATTTTTCAAGCCTACAATTTGAGATATGTCATAGCAAAAGTAAAAGCGTTTATACCGATAATCTAACAAAATGGCCACTATCCACTAAAACTGAACCATTACTTTCTTGAACATTAGGCAGGTGACCTCCAACCTTCTAAAGGCATTATCTTCCTATTGCCGGGGAGTACAATTTATGGCAAAATGAATAAATTCTGGGTATTTGAATTAATGAGTAAGCTTCTACCTGTAACTCCAGTAAGTGATCTATATATGATGTACCTGGATTTGGTTCCTAGTTGACATGAGATTGAAATTGAGGTGAAGTACAATTCAAAGAGATACATTACAAATTGCCATTTGACAGAGAGATGGCCACACGGCCCTGTCATGTAGTCCCAAACAGGAAATGACTTTATGGCAAAATGCACTAGGTGTCGTCACTAACACTTGCAATTTGCACAGTCAGGAGAGACAACAGTGACACTGAATGTCCGGAACTGTCGCCTGGCACAAAAAATATTAAAAAAAAAAAAAAAAAAAGAAATACATTTGTCAGTCCACAATAAGATTTGACCTAGATGTGATGTTAGAATGTTTGCCCTTTAAAACAAAATAAGCTAATTATAGCACACAGATTGATTCCAAACAATTATCAGTCATGTAATTAAAAAAAACAGTATGTATGTAATTTCAGCAAAATGTTGTAAACAGCCAAAATCAGTTAAATTGTATGCAAATTAGCTCATTAATATGCATAGAATAGTAAGAAACCATTATCAGACATCTATCTACATAAACAGCAAGAATGTATCAAGTTTCATTGTACTTGTGCAAATAGTTGTGAACATACTGTGGAATATTTTATTTTCGCTGGATTTAATTTTCGCTGAAAAGGCTTTTTGGGCGTTTTGTATGGAATTTATTTTCACTGATTTTTGATGAGTTTAATGTGAAATATAGGAAAAAAAGTATATTTGCTGGATTTTATTTTCACGGATTCATCCCTTCAGCGAAAATAGCGAAAATTAATTCCAAGCGAAAATAAAGTATTCTACAGTACACAAAAACATGCTAAAACTGGTTAATCATTATGCAAATTAGCTAAACTGATGCTACAAAAAATATGTTATTCTGATATGTTACTGCAAGATGGCAGTTCCCGATGTCGCGCAACCATAACTAGGTACATGACAGCTTAGTTTACACCAACAAGTGGGAACAGCCACATTCATTAGCGAATGAAACTCTACCTGTCCAGTGTTTTGTTCTCTCTAATAACATTCATACAAAGTATGGGTGGCTCCTAGTTTAGTATTTAATTTGTAACAGGGATTTGAATAGGTTGAAATATAAACTACACCAGTGCTTTAAGCTCCATATATAGTATCATAAGGTCTTGATAATCTTGAAAGAAAATATCAGGCTAAAGCTTTTGCCAAAATAAGGATATTAATCGATGGTTCACAGCTACTGAATAGAAATTCCCCTTATTAAAACTGGACATGCCAACTGACAAGTGCTACTGACGGTAAGACAAAATGAAACACTTGAAATGAAAATGTTTGAATATGCAAGTAATATTTTTATGAAATCAAAAAAAATACACAAAGTGAAGTGAAGACTTTACAAGGTTACTTTAGAAATGGAGTGGCATGAAATCTATAACTCCAAAATTATTGAATGTTTGATTGCAGAAAATGTAACTATATAACATAATACAGTAATTGTCTCCCAATGAATCTAGACTGATCATGAAGTTCAATCTTGTGCAACACTCACACTAACTGTACTATGTATTGTAGTGCAAACATTCAAACAAATATTCCCTGTTGGCCTCCAGAGGGAGCACTTCAGATATCAACGTGTGCTAAAATAAATGTAGAGCACTTACGAATACATCAACTGCATCATGGTCCCTAGGCCTGCTAACACATGCCACCACGCATGAATTTGAGTAATAGGCTTGAAAGGAGTTATCGCTTGATGACGCATTTTTCTGAAATAATACATTGGTATTATCAGCTCAGTCGTAATTAAATACAAGTCTATACAATCAACAAATATGATTAGAATTGCAGGAATGGAAATATTACTTCCAGGATAATGAACAATTCTAGAACATAGTGAAACTCATAAGACCTTGCACATATATCAAAAATTGTACACCTATTTTCACCGTAGACACACCTCTGTCATTTACGTAAGAGCATGCACTACTAATAAAGCAAATACAGTATTCAAGCAAAAAATTGAATGCTAACAATTGCATGATAGTACTTCAACTTATATCAAGATGCCACTAATTCAAGCATGGAGTCAGTATATTGCTAAATCTGATTAAAATTCAATGCAAGTACAAGGATCTTGTCAATTTTGAAATACAGTCGCAGGTTTCATTGCGCAACTTTTTTTGACAAACTACTATGCAAGAAGTTTACAGGAATATAAACTAATCAGTACTCTTGTTACATGCTATTGCACTCTCTAATTGGTTAACAAATCTTGTCGGAAGGGAGATGCCAAAATGCAATATGCATAGGCATTTGGTCAAATATAGCAGGAGGTGATAGTGTCTGAGACCACTGTACTGTATAAATTGTAATTTTTTATTTGCATATAAATAGACAGGTCTGTGCAAACAATTTTCTCATATTCTTCAGTGCTGTATTTAGCAGTGTTTGTTTTCTTACCTGATATGATCACAAAAATGATTATCAACATTCCAGAGTATAAATCCCAATAGATAGCAACACGTTCCAGCTACGAGTAAAGTTTTAGAACCCTCTGCATATCTACAAATACCAAGCGGTACAAAATATGAATTAGAAATGAAGAAAATAAAAATATGCCATGAATAGGAGTTTCAGTTGCGCAAACAGCTCCATAAAAAATGAAATTTGGTTTTTGTTTGTTGCTAATGGAATCCCTGTAATGTGCACCAAACACTTTATTTTTTTTTTTACCACAACACTATCCAGCTTGTAATTTTGTGAATTTGAATGTGGTATAGATGAACTATAAAGGTTTCACACCTGAAAATAAGGTGTACTCATACATGTGGATAGGCAACTCAAATATACTGCGCCCTCATTTTTAGGGTGTTTCAGATTGGGAGTGTTTATTTTTCTACAGCTGGGATAAAGTTATGTTCTGACATTGAAATTGTAAATTTTGACTACCGTTCTGTTGAGGTGATAAGGCATCGAGTCTTTGATAAATTCAGATGTATATATTTCCACATTTACTTTTAGCATTTCGCAGACATAAGTATTTATTGATTTCAACACTAGAGGGCACTATACTGTTTGATTTTACTGTGTATTGCAAAGGTACCGGTAACATTAATTTACTATGCATAAGTACTAAGAAACTCATTCCTGAGTATAAAAGAGAAATAACTGGAAAACGAGCATTATTTTGAATTTAGAGTATGCAGTTTAAAAAAGTGTTGATGTTAAGAACAACTTTTACCTGAGGCAAAATATATTTTTTAAGAAAAAATGCAAAAAAAAAGTTTTGAGAAAATATTCATAGGAAACAATTTTTCTTAAAAAAAAAATTGTATTATTCAGAAATTCACAATAATGAATTTTTCACCACATATAACCTACTGAATATTGAGATATGATGAAACCATGGAAACCAATTGGTAAATGGCTGAAAACTCACTATTTTCATTTGGTGTAGTAGTGGTCGTGTCAGTCAACAACAGTTTTTAGACAGACTGACTGAAACAAAAATTGCATAAGCTTTAGCAGATACTAGCTACTTCATCAGAATCCTGTAGGGGGGAATTTCCATGGGTGTTTAACCTGGGTTTTGTGTGAAAAGTAGATCGGAGATCATATATCTAGGTTTTGTGAACAATAGCATGAAATAAAACACTACTGTAAATGAAAGCAAATCTTAGTTTCTGGTAACCAAGCAACTACCTTTAAGATATGCAATTTGTCAATTTTCCATGACTCACAAAATTTGTTCAGTATTCACCCTCTCAGTATTTGTTTACAATAAATTTGCTAAATTGGGTCATATGATTGGATCACAAAATACTCAAATATTTGGAGAGAGAGGTAATCAAGCATTTATGAAGTGTTTCAACAAGAGATAAAATGATTGTATTTTGACAAAAGTAAAATGTTAAAATCTTCCATCACGACCACCTACACACCCAGGGGGGCTACTTCCACATTAAGTGGGTAAGGGTATGCAGCCCAACTCGTGTAAACCATACTCACTTCTAAACCATTTTTTCTATTTATATACCCACTTCTAAACACAAGTGTTTTCAGCAAAAAACAAAAACACCCAGCTCAAAACTTTCACAACCAGTGAGCGCATCCGGGAACTAACAAAATACAACTACATGTATAGAGGGCGATTTTCAGAAAGTCAAGCTTCCATTTTTTTGCCTATTCGCATGAGCAAAATTATTAAGAAATAGGTCAGTGCCCGCATTTTTATTGTTAAGATTGTTTTCATTATTTTGAGTTTAAACAAGCAGCCTATCGGCTGAGATAGCTCCGCTGTTAGCAATGCACATTTCAATTAAAGAACTGAAGACATCATTAGAAAATGAACAATATGAATAGTATCAAAGCAATCGGACTTACAGTTTTTAACAAGAAGTCGAAAATATCACTTTTTACCAAAAATTACAAAAATATTCACCAAAATAAATTAATTAGAGAATTGAAGACATCATCACAAAACGAACAAATCTGAGAGAGGTCCACATGTAGTACCTATATATGTAATATCAAAGCAATCGGACTTACAGTTTTCAACAAGAAGTCGAAAATATCACTTTTTACCAAAAATGACAAAAATATTCACCAAAATTAGAGAATTGAAGATATCATCACAAAATGAACAAATCTGAGAGAGGTCCACATGTAGTACCTATATATGTAATATCAAAGCAATCGGACTTGCGGTTTTTAACAAGAAGTCAAAAATATCACTTTTTACCAAAAATGACAAAAATATTCACCAAAATTAGAGAATTGAAGATATCATCACGAAATAAACAAATCTGAGAGAGGTCCACATGTAGTACCTATATATGTAGTATCAAAGCAATTGGACTTGCGGTTTTTAACAAGAAGTCGAAAATATCACTTTTCACCAAAAATGACAAAAATATTCACCAAAAATAGAGAATTAAGATATCATTACAAATGAACAAATCTGAGAGAGGTCCACATGTAGT
>NW_003113045.1:0-26700 GCF_000003605.2 Saccoglossus kowalevskii
ATTCACAAATATGTCTCCTAGTATATGACAATATTCAATACTGTACTCATTTGACTAGTGGCCAGGATACTCAACTCACAAATATGTCTGTAGTATATGACAATATTCAATACTGTACTCATTTGACTAGTTGCCAGGATACTCAACTCACAAATATGTCTGTAGTATATAACAATATTCAATACTGTACTCATTTGACTAGAGGCCAGGATACTCAACTCACAAATATGTCTGTAGTATATGACAATATTCAATACTGTACTCATTTGACTAGTGGCCAGGATACTCAATTCACAAATATGTCTGTAGTATATGACAATATTCAATACTGTACTGTACTCATTTGACTAGTGGCCAGGATAATCAACTCACAAATATGTCTGTAGTATATAACAATATTCAATACTGTACTCATTTGACTAGTGGCCAGGATACTCAATTCACAAATATGTCTGTAGTATATAACAATATTCAATACTGTACTCATTTGACTAGTGGCCAGGATACTCAACTCACAAATATGCCTGTAGTATATGACAATATTCAATACTGTACTCATTTGACTAGTGGCCAGGATACTCAACTCACAAATATGCCTGTAATATATGACAATATTCAATACTGTACTCATTTGACTAGTGGCCAGGATACTCAATTCACAAATATGTCTGTAGTATATGACAATATTCAATACTGTACTCATTTGACTAGTGGCCAGGATACTCAATTCACAAATATGTCTGTAGTATATGACAATATTCAATACTGTACTCATTTGACTAGTGGCCAGGATACTCAACTCACAAATATGTCTGTAGTATATGACAATATTCAATACTGTACTCATTTGACTAGTTGCCAGGATACTCAACTCACAAATATGTCTGTAGTATATAACAATATTCAATACTGTACTCATTTGACTAGAGGCCAGGATACTCAACTCACAAATATGTCTGTAGTATATGACAATATTCAATACTGTACTCATTTGACTAGTGGCCAGGATACTCAATTCACAAATATGTCTGTAGTATATAACAATATTCAATACTGTACTCATTTGACTAGTGGCTAGGATACTCAACTCACAAATATGTCTGTAGTATATGACAATATGCAATACTGTACTCATTTGACTAGTGGCCAGGATACTCAACTCACAAATATGTCTGTAGTATATAACAATATTCAATACTGTACTCATTTGACTAGTGGCCAGGATACTCAACTCACAAATATGTCTGTAGTATATGACAATATTCAATACTGTACTCATTTGACTAGTGGCCAGGATACTCAACTCACAAATATGTCTGTAGTATATGACAATATTCAATACTGTACTCATTTGACTAGTGGCCAGGATACTCAACTGACAAATATGCCTGTAGTATATGACAATATTCAATACTGTACTCATTTGACTAGTGGCCAGGATACTCAACTCACAAATATGTCTGTAGTATATAACAATATTCAATACTGTACTCATTTGACTAGTGGCCAGGATACTCAACTCACAAATATGCCTGTAGTATATGACAATATTCAATACTGTACTCATTTGACTAGTGGCCAGGATACTCAACTCACAAATATGTCTGTAGTATATGACAATATTCAATACTGTACTCATTTGACTAGTGGCCAGGATACTCAACTGACAAATATGTCTGTAGTATATGACAATATTCAATACTGTACTCATTTGACTAGTGGCCAGGATACTCAACTGACAAAAATGTCTGTAGTATATGACAATATTCAATACTGTACTCATTTGACTAGTGGCCAGGATACTCAACTCACAAATATGCCTGTAGTATATGACAATATTCAATACTGTACTCATTTGACTAGTGGCCAGGATACTCAACTCACAAATATGCCTGTAGTATATGACAATATTCAATACTGTACTCATTTGACTAGTGGCCAGGATACTCAACTCACAAATATGCCTGTAGTATATAACAATATTCAATACTGTACTCATTTGACTAGTGGCCAGGATACTCAACTCACAAATATGCCTGTGGTATATGACAATATTCAATACTGTACTCATTTGACTAGTGGCCAGGATACTCAACTCACAAATATGTCTGTAGTATATGACAATATTCAATACTGTACTCATTTGACTAGTGGCCAGGATACTCAACTCACAAATATGTCTGTAGTATATGACAATATTCAATACTGTACTCATTTGACTAGTGGCCAGGATACTCAACTCACAAATATGTCTGTAGTATATGACAATATTCAATACTGTACTCATTTGACTAGTGGCCAGGATACTCAACTCACAAATATGCCTGTGGTATATGACAATATTCAATACTGTACTCATTTGACTAGTGGCCAGGATACTCAACTCACAAATATGTCTGTAGTATATAACAATATTCAATACTGTACTCATTTGACTAGTGGCCAGGATACTCAACTCACAAATATGTCTGTAGTATATGACAATATTCAATACTGTACTCATTTGACTAGTGGCCAGGATACTCAACTCACAAATATGTCTGTAGTATATGACAATATTCAATACTGTACTCATTTGACTAGTGGCCAGGATACTCAACTCACAAATATGTCTGTAGTATATGACAATATTCAATACTGTACTCATTTGACTAGTGGCCAGGATACTCAACTCACAAATATGCCTGTAGTATATGACAATATTCAATACTGTACTCATTTGACTAGTGGCCAGGATACTCAACTGACAAATATGTCTGTAGTATATGACAATATTCAATACTGTACTCATTTGACTAGTGGCCAGGATACTCAACTCACAAATATATCTGTAGTATATGACAATATTCAATACTGTACTCATTTGACTAGTGGCCAGGATACTCAACTCACAAATATGTCTGTAGTATATGACAATATTCAATACTGTACTCATTTGACTAGTGGCCAGGATACTCAACTCACAAATATGCCTGTAGTATATAACAATATTCAATACTGTACTCATTTGACTAGTGGCCAGGATACTCAACTCACAAATATGCCTGTAGTATATGACAATATTCAATACTGTACTCATTTGACTAGTGGCCAGGATACTCAACTGACAAATATGTCTGTAGTATATGACAATATTCAATACTGTACTCATTTGACTAGTGGCCAGGATACTCAACTCACAAATATATCTGTAGTATATGACAATATTCAATACTGTACTCATTTGACTAGTGGCCAGGATACTCAACTCACAAATATGTCTGTAGTATATGACAATATTCAATACTGTACTCATTTGACTAGTGGCCAGGATACTCAACTCACAAATATGCCTGTAGTATATGACAATATGCAATACTGTACTCATTTGACTAGTGGCCAGGATACTCAACTCACAAATATGTCTGTAGTATATAACAATATTCAATACTGTACTCATTTGACTAGTGGCCAGGATACTCAACTCACAAATATGTCTGTAGTATATGACAATATTCAATACTGTACTCATTTGACTAGTGGCCAGGATACTCAACTCACAAATATGTCTGTAGTATATGACAATATTCAATACTGTACTCATTTGACTAGTGGCCAGGATACTCAACTGACAAATATGCCTGTAGTATATGACAATATTCAATACTGTACTCATTTGACTAGTGGCCAGGATACTCAACTCACAATATGTCTGTAGTATATAACAATATTCAATACTGTACTCATTTGACTAGTGGCCAGGATACTCAACTCACAAATATGCCTGTAGTATATGACAATATTCAATACTGTACTCATTTGACTAGTGGCCAGGATACTCAACTCACAAATATGTATGTAGTATATGACAATATTCAATACTGTACTCATTTGACTAGTGGCCAGGATACTCAACTCACAAATATGCCTGTAGTATATGACAATATTCAATACTGTACTCATTTGACTAGTGGCTAGGATACTCAACTCACAAATATGTCTGTAGTATATGACAATATTCAATACTGTACTCATTTGACTAGTGGCCAGGATACTCAACTCACAAATATGTCTGTAGTATATGACAATATTCAATACTGTACTCATTTGACTAGTGGCCAGGATACTCAACTCACAAATATGTCTGTAGTATATGACAATATTCAATACTGTACTCATTTGACTAGTGGCCAGGATACTCAACTCACAAATATGTCTGTAGTATATGACAATATTCAATACTGTACTCATTTGACTAGTGGCCAGGATACTCAACTCACAAATATGCCTGTAGTATATGACAATATTCAATACTGTACTCATTTGACTAGTGGCCAGGATACTCAACTCACAAATATGCCTGTAGTATATGACAATATTCAATACTGTACTCATTTGACTAGTGGCCAGGATACTCAACTCACAAATATGTCTGTAGTATATGACAATATTCAATACTGTACTCATTTGACTAGTGGCCAGGATACTCAACTCACAAATATGTCTGTAGTATATGACAATATTCAATACTGTACTCATTTGACTAGTGGCCAGGATACTCAACTCACAAATATGCCTGTAGTATATGACAATATTCAATACTGTACTCATTTGACTAGTGGCCAGGATACTCAACTCACAAATATGCCTGTAGTATATGACAATATTCAATACTGTACTCATTTGACTAGTGGCCAGGATACTCAACTCACAAATATGTCTGTAGTATATGACAATATTCAATACTGTACTCATTTGACTAGTGGCCAGGATACTCAATTCACAAATATGTCTGTAGTATATAACAATATTCAATACTGTACTCATTTGACTAGTGGCTAGGATACTCAACTCACAAATATGTCTGTAGTATATGACAATATTCAATACTGTACTGTACTCATTTGACTAGTGGCCAGGATAATCAACTCACAAATATGCCTGTAGTATATAACAATATTCAATACTGTACTCATTTGACTAGTGGCCAGGATACTCAACTGACAAATATGTCTGTAGTATATAACAATATTCAATACTGTACTCATTTGACTAGTGGCCAGGATACTCAACTCACAATTATGTCTGTAGTATATAACAATATTCAATACTGTACTCATTTGACTAGTGGCTAGGATACTCAACTGACAAATATGCCTGTAGTATATGACAATATTCAATACTGTACTCATTTGACTAGTGGCCAGGATACTCAACTCACAAATATGCCTGTAGTATATGACAATATTCAATACTGTACTCATTTGACTAGTGGCCAGGATACTCTACTCACAAATATGTCTGTAGTATATGACAATATTCAATACTGTACTCATTTGACTAGTGGCCAGGATACTCAATTCACAAATATGTCTGTAGTATATGACAATATTCAATACTGTACTCATTTGACTAATGGCCAGGATACTCAACTCACAAATATGTCTGTAGTATATGACAATATTCAATACTGTACTCATTTGACTAGTGGCCAGGATACTCAACTCACAAATATGTCTGTAGTATATGACAATATTCAATACTGTACTCATTTGACTAGTGGCCAGGATACTCAACTCACAAATATGTCTGTAGTATATGACAATATTCAATACTGTACTCATTTGACTAGTGGCCAGGATACTCAACTCACAAATATGTCTGTAGTATATGACAATATTCAATACTGTACTCATTTGACTAGTGGCCAGGATACTCAACTCACAAATATGTCTGTAGTATATGACAATATTCAATACTGTACTCATTTGACTAGTGGCCAGGATACTCAACTCACAAATATGCCTGTAGTATATGACAATATTCAATACTGTACTCATTTGACTAGTGGCCAGGATACTCAACTCACAAATATGTCTGTAGTATATAACAATATTCAATACTGTACTCATTTGACTAGTGGCCAGGATACTCAACTCACAAATATGCCTGTAGTATATAACAATATTCAATACTGTACTCATTTGACTAGTGGCCAGGATACTCAACTCACAAATATGTCTGTAGTATATGACAATATTCAATACTGTACTCATTTGACTAGTGGCCAGGATACTCAACTCACAAATATGTCTGTAGTATATAACAATATTCAATACTGTACTCATTTGACTAGTGGCCAGGATACTCAACTCACAAATATGCCTGTAGTATATGACAATATTCAATACTGTACTCATTTGACTAGTGGCCAGGATACTCAACTCACAAATATGCCTGTAGTATATGACAATATTCAACACTGTACTCATTTGACTAGTGGCCAGGATACTCAACTCACAAATATGTCTGTAGTATATGACAATATTCAATACTGTACTCATTTGACTAGTGGCCAGGATACTCAACTCACAAATATGCCTGTAGTATATGACAATATTCAATACTGTACTCATTTGACTAGTGGCCAGGATACTCAACTCACAAATATGCCTGTAGTATATGACAATATTCAATACTGTACTCATTTGACTAGTGGCCAGGATACTCAACTCACAAATATGCCTGCAGTATATGACAATATTCAATACTGTACTCATTTGACTAGTGGCTAGGATACTCAACTCACAAATATGCCTGTAGTATATGACAATATTCAATACTGTACTCATTTGACTAGTGGCCAGGATACTCAACTCACAAATATGTCGGTAGTATATGACAATATTCAATACTGTACTCATTTGACTAGTGGCCAGGATACTCAACTCACAAATATGTCTGTAGTATATGACAATATTCAATACTGTACTCATTTGACTAGTGGCCAGGATACTCAACTCACAAATATGTCGGTAGTATATGACAATATTCAATACTGTACTCATTTGACTAGTGGCCAGGATACTCAACTCACAAATATGTCTGTAGTATATGACAATATTCAATACTGTACTCATTTGACTAGTGGCCAGGATACTCAACTCACATATATGCCTGTAGTATATAACAATATTCAATACTGTACTCATTTGACTAGTGGCCAGGATACTCAACTCACAAATATGTCTGTAGTATATGACAATATTCAATACTGTACTCATTTGACTAGTGGCCAGGATACTCAACTCACAAATATGCCTGTAGTATATGACAATATTCAATACTGTACTCATTTGACTAGTGGCCAGGATACTCAACTCACAAATATGTCTGTAGTATATGACAATATTCAATACTGTACTCATTTGACTAGTGGCCAGGATACTCAACTCACAAATATGTCTGTAGTATATGACAATATTCAATACTGTACTCATTTGACTAGTGGCCAGGATACTCAACTCACAAATATGTCTGTAGTATATGACAATATTCAATACTGTACTCATTTGACTAGTGGCCAGGATACTCAACTCACAAATATGCCTGTCGTATATGACAATATTCAATACTGTACTCATTTGACTAGTGGCCAGGATACTCAACTCACAAATATGTCTGTAGTATATGACAATATTCAATACTGTACTCATTTGACTAGTGGCCAGGATACTCAACTCACAAATATGTCTGTAGTATATGACAATATTCAATACTGTACTCATTTGACTAGTGGCCAGGATACTCAACTCACAAATATGTCTGTAGTATATGACAATATTCAATACTGTACTCATTTGACTAGTGGCCAGGATACTCAACTCACAAATATGTCTGTAGTATATGACAATATTCAATACTGTACTCATTTGACTAGTGGCCAGGATACTCAACTCACAAATATGCCTGTAGTATATAACAATATTCAATACTGTACTCATTTGACTAGTGGCCAGGATACTCAACTCACAAATATGTCTGTAGTATATGACAATATTCAATACTGTACTCATTTGACTAGTGGCCAGGTTACTCAACTCACAAATATGTCTGTAGTATATGACAATATTCAATACTGTACTCATTTGACTAGTGGGCCAGGATACTCAACTCACAAAATATGCCTGTAGTATATGACAAATATTCAATACTGTACTCATTTGACTAGTGGCCAGGATACTCAACTCACATATATGCCTGTAGTATATAACAATATTCAATACTGTACTCATTTGACTAGTGGCCAGGATACTCAACTCACAAATATGTCTGTAGTATATGACAATATTCAATACTGTACTCATTTGACTAGTGGCCAGGATACTCAACTCACAAATATGTCTGTAGTATATGACAATATTCAATACTGTACTCATTTGACTAGTGGCCAGGATACTCAACTCACAAATATGTCTGTAATATATAACAATATTCAATACTGTACTCATTTGACTCGTGGCCAGGATACTCAACTCACAAATATGTCTGTAGTATATGACAATATTCAATACTGTACTCATTTGACTAGTGGCCAGGATACTCAACTCACAAATATGTCGGTAGTATATGACAATATTCAATACTGTACTCATTTGACTAGTGGCCAGGATACTCAACTCACAAATATGTCTGTAGTATATAACAATATTCAATACTGTACTCATTTGACTAGTGGCCAGGATACTCAACTCACAAATATGTCTGTAGTATATGACAATATTCATTACTGTACTCATTTGACTAGTGGCCAGGATACTCAACTCACAAATATGCCTGTAGTATATGACAATATTCAATACTGTACTCATTTGACTAGTGGCCAGGATACTCAACTCACAAATATGTCTGTAGTATATGACAATGTTCAATACTGTACTCATTTGACTAGTGGCTAGGATACTCAACTCACAAATATGCCTGTAGTATATGACAATATTCAATACTGTACTCATTTGACTAGTGGCCAGGATACTCAACTCACAAATATGTCTGTAGTATATAACAATATTCAATACTGTACTCATTTGACTAGTGGCCAGGATACTCAACTCACAAATATGTCTGTAGTATATGACAATGTTCAATACTGTACTCATTTGACTAGTGGCTAGGATACTCAACTCACAAATATGTCTGTAGTATATGACAATGTTCAATACTGTACTCATTTGACTAGTGGCTAGGATACTCAACTCACAAATATGCCTGTAGTATATGACAATGTTCAATACTGTACTCATTTGACTAGTGGCTAGGATACTCAACTCACAAATATGCCTGTAGTATATGACAATATTCAACACTGTACTCATTTGACTAGTGGCCAGGATACTCAACTCACAAATATGTCTGTAGTATATGACAATATTCAATACTGTACTCATTTGACTAGTGGCCAGGATACTCAACTCACAAATATGTCTGTAGTATATGACAATATTCAATACTGTACTCATTTGACTAGTGGCCAGGATACTCAACTCACAAATATGCCTGTAGTATATGACAATATTCAATACTGTACTCATTTGACTAGTGGCCAGGATACTCAACTCACAAATATGTCTGTAGTATATGACAATATTCAATACTGTACTCATTTGACTAGTGGCCAGGATACTCAATTCACAAATATGCCTGTAGTATATGACAATATTCAATACTGTACTCATTTGACTAGTGGCCAGGATACTCAATTCACAAATATGTCTGTAGTATATAACAATATTCAATACTGTACTCATTTGACTAGTGGCCAGGATACTCAACTCACAAATATGCCTGTAGTATATGACAATATTCAATACTGTACTCATTTGACTAGTGGCCAGGATACTCAACTCACAAATATGTCTGTAGTATATGACAATATTCAATACTGTACTCATTTGACTAGTGGCCAGGATACTCAATTCACAAATATGTCTGTAGTATATAACAATATTCAATACTGTACTCATTTGACTAGTGGCTAGGATACTCAACTCACAAATATGTCTGTAGTATATGACAATATTCAATACTGTACTGTACTCATTTGACTAGTGGCCAGGATAATCAACTCACAAATATGTCTGTAGTATATAACAATATTCAATACTGTACTCATTTGACTAGTGGCCAGGATACTCAATTCACAAATATGTCTGTAGTATATAACAATATTCAATACTGTACTCATTTGACTAGTGGCCAGGATACTCAACTCACAAATATGCCTGTAGTATATGACAATATTCAATACTGTACTCATTTGACTAGTGGCCAGGATACTCAACTCACAAATATGCCTGTAATATATGACAATATTCAATACTGTACTCATTTGACTAGTGGCCAGGATACTCAATTCACAAATATGTCTGTAGTATATGACAATATTCAATACTGTACTCATTTGACTAGTGGCCAGGATACTCAATTCACAAATATGTCTGTAGTATATGACAATATTCAATACTGTACTCATTTGACTAGTGGCCAGGATACTCAACTCACAAATATGTCTGTAGTATATGACAATATTCAATACTGTACTCATTTGACTAGTTGCCAGGATACTCAACTCACAAATATGTCTGTAGTATATAACAATATTCAATACTGTACTCATTTGACTAGAGGCCAGGATACTCAACTCACAAATATGCCTGTAGTATATGACAATATTCAATACTGTACTCATTTGACTAGTGGCCAGGATACTCAACTCACAAATATGTCTGTAGTATATGACAATATTCAATACTGTACTCATTTGACTAGTGGCTAGGATACTCAACTCACAAATATGCCTGTAGTATATGACAATATTCAATACTGTACTCATTTGACTAGTGGCCAGGATACTCAACTCACAAATATGTCTGTAGTATATAACAATATTCAATACTGTACTCGTTTGACTAGTGGCCAGGATACTCAACTCACAAATATGTCTGTAGTATATGACAATATTCAATACTGTACTCATTTGACTAGTGGCCAGGATACTCAACTCACAAATATGTCTGTAGTATATGACAATATTCAATACTGTACTCATTTGACTAGTGGCCAGGATACTCAACTCACAAATATGCCTGTAGTATATGACAATATTCAATACTGTACTCGTTTGACTAGTGGCCAGGATACTCAACTCACAAATATGTCTGTAGTATATGACAATATTCAATACTGTACTCATTTGACTAGTGGCTAGGATACTCAACTCACAAATATGTCTGTAGTATATGACAATATTCAATACTGTACTCATTTGACTAGTGGCCAGGATACTCAACTCACAAATATGTCTGTAGTATATAACAATATTCAATACTGTACTCATTTGACTAGTGGCCAGGATACTCAACTCACAAAATATGTCTGTAGTATATAACAATATTCAATACTGTACTCATTTGACTAGTGGCCAGGATACTCAACTCACAAATATGCCTGTAGTATATGACAATATTCAATACTGTACTCATTTGACTAGTGGGCCAGGATACTCAACTGACAAATATGTCTGTAGTATATGACAATATTCAATACTGTACTCATTTGACTAGTGGCCAGGATACTCAACTGACAAAAATGTCTGTAGTATATGACAATATTCAATACTGTACTCATTTGACTAGTGGCCAGGATACTCAACTCACAAATATGCCTGTAGTATATGACAATATTCAATACTGTACTCATTTGACTAGTGGCCAGGATACTCAACTCACAAATATGCCTGTAGTATATGACAATATTCAATACTGTACTCATTTGACTAGTGGCCAGGATACTCAACTCACAAATATGCCTGTAGTATATAACAATATTCAATACTGTACTCATTTGACTAGTGGCCAGGATACTCAACTCACAAATATGTCTGTAGTATATGACAATATTCAATACTGTACTCATTTGACTAGTGGCCAGGATACTCAACTCACAAATATGCCTGTAGTATATGACAATATTCAATACTGTACTCATTTGACTAGTGGCCAGGATACTCAACTCACAAATATGCCTGTAGTATATGACAATATTCAATACTGTACTCATTTGACTAGTGGCCAGGATACTCAACTCACAAATATGCCTGTAGTATATAACAATATTCAATACTGTACTCATTTGACTAGTGGCCAGGATACTCAACTCACAAATATGTCTGTAGTATATGACAATATTCAATACTGTACTCATTTGACTAGTGGCCAGGATACTCAACTCACAAATATGTCTGTAGTATATGACAATATTCAATACTGTACTCATTTGACTAGTGGCCAGGATACTCAACTCACAAATATGTCTGTAGTATATGACAATATTCAATACTGTACTCATTTGACTAGTGGCCAGGATACTCAACTCACAAATATGCCTGTGGTATATGACAATATTCAATACTGTACTCATTTGACTAGTGGCCAGGATACTCAACTCACAAATATGTCTGTAGTATATAACAATATTCAATACTGTACTCATTTGACTAGTGGCCAGGATACTCAACTCACAAATATGTCTGTAGTATATAACAATATTCAATACTGTACTCATTTGACTAGTGGCCAGGATACTCAACTCACAAATATGTCTGTAGTATATGACAATATTCAATACTGTACTCATTTGACTAGTGGCCAGGATACTCAACTCACAAATATGTCTGTAGTATATGACAATATTCAATACTGTACTCATTTGACTAGTGGCCAGGATACTCAACTCACAAATATGTCTGTAGTATATGACAATATTCAATACTGTACTCATTTGACTAGTGGCCAGGATACTCAACTCACAAATATGTCTGTGGTATATGACAATATTCAATACTGTACTCATTTGACTAGTTGCCAGGATACTCAACTCACAAATATGTCTGTAGTATATGACAATATTCAATACTGTACTCATTTGACTAGTGGCCAGGATACTCAACTCACAAATATGCCTGTAGTATATGACAATATTCCATACTGTACTCATTTGACTAGTGGCCAGGATACTCAACTCACAAATATGCCTGTAGTATATGACAATATTCAATACTGTACTCATTTGACTAGTGGCTAGGATACTCAACTCACAAATATGCCTGTAGTATATGACAATATTCAATACTGTACTCATTTGACTAGTGGCCAGGATACTCAACTCACAAATATGTCTGTAGTATATAACAATATTCAATACTGTACTCGTTTGACTAGTGGCCAGGATACTCAACTCACAAATATGTCTGTAGTATATGACAATATTCAATACTGTACTCATTTGACTAGTGGCCAGGATACTCAACTCACAAATATGTCTGTAGTATATGACAATATTCAATACTGTACTCATTTGACTAGTGGCCAGGATACTCAACTCACAAATATGCCTGTAGTATATGACAATATTCAATACTGTACTCGTTTGACTAGTGGCCAGGATACTCAACTCACAAATATGTCTGTAGTATATGACAATATTCAATACTGTACTCATTTGACTAGTGGCTAGGATACTCAACTCACAAATATGTCTGTAGTATATGACAATATTCAATACTGTACTCATTTGACTAGTGGCCAGGATACTCAACTCACAAATATGTCTGTAGTATATAACAATATTCAATACTGTACTCGTTTGACTAGTGGCCAGGATACTCAACTCACAAATATGTCTGTAGTATATGACAATATTCAATACTGTACTCATTTGACTAGTGGCCAGGATACTCAACTCACAAATATGTCTGTAGTATATGACAATATTCAATACTGTACTCATTTGACTAGTGGCCAGGATACTCAACTCACAAATATATCTGTAGTATATGACAATATTCAATACTGTACTCATTTGACTAGTGGCCAGGATACTCAACTCACAAATATATCTGTAGTATATGACAATATTCAATACTGTACTCATTTGACTAGTGGCCAGGATACTCAACTCACAAATATGTCTGTAGTATATGACAATATTCAATACTGTACTCATTTGACTAGTGGCCAGGATACTCAACTCACAAATATATCTGTAGTATATGACAATATTCAATACTGTACTCATTTGACTAGTGGCCAGGATACTCAACTCACAAATATGTCTGTAGTATATGACAATATTCAATACTGTACTCATTTGACTAGTGGCCAGGATACTCAACTCACAAATATGCCTGTAGTATATGACAATATTCAATACTGTACTCATTTGACTAGTGGCCAGGATACTCAACTCACAAATATGCCTGTAGCATATGACAATATTCAATACTGTACTCATTTGACTAGTGGCCAGGATACTCAACTCACAAATATGTCTGTAGTATATGACAATATTCAATACTGTACTCATTTGACTAGTGGCCAGGATAATCAACTCACAAATATGTCTGTAGTATATAACAATATTCAATACTGTACTCATTTGACTAGTGGCCAGGATACTCAACTCACAAATATGCCTGTAGTATATGACAATATTCAATACTGTACTCATTTGACTAGTGGCCAGGATACTCAACTGACAAATATGTCTGTAGTATATAACAATATTCAATACTGTACTCATTTGACTAGTGACCAGGATACTCAACTCACAAATATGTCTGTAGTATATAACAATATTCAATACTGTACTCATTTGACTAGTGGCTAGGATACTCAACTGACAAATATGCCTGTAGTATATGACAATATTCAATACTGTACTCATTTGACTAGTGGCCAGGATACTCAACTCACAAATATGCCTGTAGTATATGACAATATTCAATACTGTACTCATTTGACTAGTGGCCAGGATACTCTACTCACAAATATGTCTGTAGTATATGACAATATTCAATACTGTACTCATTTGACTAGTGGCCAGGATACTCAATTCACAAATATGTCTGTAGTATATGACAATATTCAATACTGTACTCATTTGACTAGTGGCCAGGATACTCAACTCACAAATATGTCTGTAGTATATGACAATATTCAATACTGTACTCATTTGACTAGTGGCCAGGATACTCAACTCACAAATATGTCTGTAGTATATGACAATATTCAATACTGTACTCATTTGACTAGTGGCCAGGATACTCAACTCACAAATATGTCTGTAGTATATGACAATATTCAATACTGTACTCATTTGACTAGTGGCCAGGATACTCAACTCACAAATATGTCTGTAGTATATGACAATATTCAATACTGTACTCATTTGACTAGTGGCCAGGATACTCAACTCACAAATATGTCTGTAGTATATGACAATATTCAATACTGTACTCATTTGACTAGTGGCCAGGATACTCAACTCACAAATATGCCTGTAGTATATGACAATATTCAATACTGTACTCATTTGACTAGTGGCCAGGATACTCAACTGACAAATATGTCTGTAGTATATAACAATATTCAATACTGTACTCATTTGACTAGTGGCCAGGATACTCAACTCACAAATATGTCTGTAGTATATAACAATATTCAATACTGTACTCATTTGACTAGTGGCTAGGATACTCAACTGACAAATATGTCTGTAGTATATGACAATATTCAATACTGTACTCATTTGACTAGTGGCCAGGATACTCAACTCACAAATATGCCTGTAGTATATAACAATATTCAATACTGTACTCATTTGACTAGTGGCCAGGATACTCAACTCACAAATATGCCTGTAGTATATGACAATATTCAATACTGTACTCATTTGACTAGTGGCCAGGATACTCAACTCACAAATATGCCTGTAGTATATGACAATATTCAATACTGTACTCATTTGACTAGTGGCCAGGATACTCAATTCACAAATATGTCTGTAGTATATGACAATATTCAATACTGTACTCATTTGACTAGTGGCCAGGATACTCAACTCACAAATATGTCTGTAGTATATGACAATATTCAATACTGTACTCATTTGACTAGTGGCCAGGATACTCAACTCACAAATATGTCTGTAGTATATGACAATATTCAATACTGTACTCATTTGACTAGTGGCCAGGATAATCAACTCACAAATATGTCTGTAGTATATAACAATATTCAATACTGTACTCATTTGACTAGTGGCCAGGATACTCAACTCACAAATATGCCTGTAGCATATGACAATATTCAATACTGTACTCATTTGACTAGTGGCCAGGATACTCAACTGACAAATATGTCTGTAGTATATAACAATATTCAATACTGTACTCATTTGACTAGTGGCCAGGATACTCAACTCACAATTATGTCTGTAGTATATAACAATATTCAATACTGTACTCATTTGACTAGTGGCTAGGATACTCAACTGACAAATATGCCTGTAGTATATGACAATATTCAATACTGTACTCATTTGACTAGTGGCCAGGATACTCAACTCACAAATATGCCTGTAGTATATGACAATATTCAATACTGTACTCATTTGACTAGTGGCCAGGATACTCTACTCACAAATATGTCTGTAGTATATGACAATATTCAATACTGTACTCATTTGACTAGTGGCCAGGATACTCAATTCACAAATATGTCTGTAGTATATGACAATATTCAATACTGTACTCATTTGACTAATGGCCAGGATACTCAACTCACAAATATGTCTGTAGTATATGACAATATTCAATACTGTACTCATTTGACTAGTGGCCAGGATACTCAACTCACAAATATATCTGTAGTATATGACAATATTCAATACTGTACTCATTTGACTAGTGGCCAGGATACTCAACTCACAAATATGTCTGTAGTATATGACAATATTCAATACTGTACTCATTTGACTAGTGGCCAGGATACTCAACTCACAAATATATCTGTAGTATATGACAATATTCAATACTGTACTCATTTGACTAGTGGCCAGGATACTCAACTCACAAATATGTCTGTGGTATATGACAATATTCAATACTGTACTCATTTGACTAGTTGCCAGGATACTCAACTCACAAATATGTCTGTAGTATATGACAATATTCAATACTGTACTCATTTGACTAGTGGCTAGGATACTCAACTGACAAATATGCCTGTAGTATATGACAATATTCAATACTGTACTCATTTGACTAGTGGCCAGGATACTCAACTCACAAATATGCCTGTAGTATATAACAATATTCAATACTGTACTCATTTGACTAGTGGCCAGGATACTCAACTCACAAATATGCCTGTAGTATATGACAATATTCAATACTGTACTCATTTGACTAGTGGCCAGGATACTCAACTCACAAATATGCCTGTAGTATATGACAATATTCAATACTGTACTCATTTGACTAGTGGCCAGGATACTCAATTCACAAATATGTCTGTAGTATATGACAATATTCAATACTGTACTCATTTGACTAGTGGCCAGGATACTCAACTCACAAATATGTCTGTAGTATATGACAATATTCAATACTGTACTCATTTGACTAGTGGCCAGGATACTCAACTCACAAATATGTCTGTAGTATATGACAATATTCAATACTGTACTCATTTGACTAGTGGCCAGGATAATCAACTCACAAATATGTCTGTAGTATATAACAATATTCAATACTGTACTCATTTGACTAGTGGCCAGGATACTCAACTCACAAATATGCCTGTAGTATATAACAATATTCAATACTGTACTCATTTGACTAGTGGCCAGGATACTCAACTGACAAATATGTCTGTAGTATATAACAATATTCAATACTGTACTCATTTGACTAGTGGCCAGGATACTCAACTCACAAATATGTCTGTAGTATATAACAATATTCAATACTGTACTCATTTGACTAGTGGCTAGGATACTCAACTCACAAATATGCCAGTAGTATATGACAATATTCAATACTGTACTCATTTGACTAGTGGCCAGGATACTCAACTCACAAATATGCCTGTAGTATATGACAATATTCAATACTGTACTCATTTGACTAGTGGCCAGGATACTCTACTCACAAATATGTCTGTAGTATATGACAATATTCAATACTGTACTCATTTGACTAGTGGCCAGGATACTCAATTCACAAATATGTCTGTAGTATATGACAATATTCAATACTGTACTCATTTGACTAGTGGCCAGGATACTCAACTCACAAATATGTCTGTAGTATATGACAATATTCAATACTGTACTCATTTGACTAGTGGCCAGGATACTCAACTCACAAATATGCCTGTAGTATATGACAATATTCAATACTGTACTCATTTGACTAGTGGCCAGGATACTCAACTCACAAATATGTCTGTAGTATATGACAATATTCAATACTGTACTCATTTGACTAGTGGCCAGGATACTCAACTCACAAATATGTCTGTGGTATATGACAATATTCAATACTGTACTCATTTGACTAGTTGCCAGGATACTCAACTCACAAATATGTCTGTAGTATATGACAATATTCAATACTGTACTCATTTGACTAGTGGCCAGGATACTCAACTCACAAATATGCCTGTAGTATATGACAATATTCCATACTGTACTCATTTGACTAGTGGCCAGGATACTCAACTCACAAATATGCCTGTAGTATATGACAATATTCAATACTGTACTCATTTGACTAGTGGCTAGGATACTCAACTCACAAATATGCCTGTAGTATATGACAATATTCATACTGTACTCATTTGACTAGTGGCCAGGATACTCAACTCACAAATATGTCTGTAGTATATAACAATATTCATACTGTACTCGTTTGACTAGTGGCCAGGATACTCAACTCACAAATATGTCTGTAGTATATAACAATATTCAATACTGTACTCATTTGACTAGTGGCCAGGATACTCAACTCACAAATATGTCTGTAGTATATGACAATATTCATTACTGTACTCATTTGACTAGTGGCCAGGATACTCAACTCACAAATATGCCTGTAGTATATGACAATATTCAATACTGTACTCATTTGACTAGTGGCCAGGATACTCAACTCACAAATATGTCTGTAGTATATGACAATGTTCAATACTGTACTCATTTGACTAGTGGCTAGGATACTCAACTCACAAATATGCCTGTAGTATATGACAATATTCAATACTGTACTCATTTGACTAGTGGCCAGGATACTCAACTCACAAATATGTCTGTAGTATATAACAATATTCAATACTGTACTCATTTGACTAGTGGCCAGGATACTCAACTCACAAATATGTCTGTAGTATATGACAATGTTCAATACTGTACTCATTTGACTAGTGGCTAGGATACTCAACTCACAAATATGTCTGTAGTATATGACAATGTTCAATACTGTACTCATTTGACTAGTGGCTAGGATACTCAACTCACAAATATGCCTGTAGTATATGACAATGTTCAATACTGTACTCATTTGACTAGTGGCTAGGATACTCAACTCACAAATATGCCTGTAGTATATGACAATATTCAATACTGTACTCATTTGACTAGTGGCCAGGATACTCAACTCACAAATATGTCTGTAGTATATGACAATATTCAATACTGTACTCATTTGACTAGTGGCCAGGATACTCAACTCACAAATATGTCTGTAGTATATGACAATATTCAATACTGTACTCATTTGACTAGTGGCCAGGATAATCAACTCACAAATATGCCTGTAGTATATGACAATATTCAATACTGTACTCATTTGACTAGTGGCCAGGATACTCAACTCACAAATATGTCTGTAGTATATGACAATATTCAATACTGTACTCATTTGACTAGTGGCCAGGATACTCAACTCACAAATATGTCTGTAGTATATAACAATATTCAATACTGTACTCATTTGACTAGTGGCCAGGATACTCAACTCACAAATATGTCTGTAGTATATGACAATATTCAATACTGTACTCATTTGACTAGTGGCCAGGATACTCAACTCACAAATATGCCTGTAGTATATGACAATATTCAATACTGTACTCATTTGACTAGTGGCCAGGATACTCAACTCACAAATATGTCTGTAGTATATGACAATATTCAATACTGTACTCATTTGACTAGTGGCCAGGATACTCAACTCACAAATATGTCTGTAGTATATGACAATATTCAATACTGTACTCATTTGACTAGTGGCCAGGATACTCAACTCACAAATATGTCTGTAGTATATGACAACATTCAATACTGTACTCATTTGACTAGTGGCCAGGATACTCAACTCACAAATATGCCTGTCGTATATGACAATATTCAATACTGTACTCATTTGACTAGTGGCCAGGATACTCAACTCACAAATATGTCTGTAGTATATGACAATATTCAATACTGTACTCATTTGACTAGTGGCCAGGATACTCAACTCACAAATATGTCTGTAGTATATGACAATATTCAATACTGTACTCATTTGACTAGTGGCCAGGATACTCAACTCACAAATATGTCTGTAGTATATGACAATATTCAATACTGTACTCATTTGACTAGTGGCCAGGATACTCAACTCACAAATATGTCTGTAGTATATGACAATATTCAATACTGTACTCATTTGACTAGTGGCCAGGATACTCAACTCACAAATATGCCTGTAGTATATAACAATATTCAATACTGTACTCATTTGACTAGTGGCCAGGATACTCAACTCACAAATATGTCTGTAGTATATGACAATATTCAATACTGTACTCATTTGACTAGTGGCCAGGATACTCAACTCACAAATATGTCTGTAGTATATGACAATATTCAATACTGTACTCATTTGACTAGTGGCCAGGATACTCAACTCACAAATATGCCTGTAGTATATGACAATATTCAATACTGTACTCATTTGACTAGTGGCCAGGATACTCAACTCACAAATATGTCTGTAGTATATGACAATATTCAATACTGTACTCATTTGACTAGTGGCCAGGATACTCAACTCACAAATATGCCTGTAGTATATAACAATATTCAATACTGTACTCATTTGACTAGTGGCCAGGATACTCAACTCACAAATATGTCTGTAGTATATGACAATATTCAATACTGTACTCATTTGACTAGTGGCCAGGATACTCAACTCACAAATATGTCTGTAGTATATGACAATATTCAATACTGTACTCATTTGACTAGTGGCCAGGATACTCAACTCACAAATATGTCTGTAGTATATAACAATATTCAATACTGTACTCATTTGACTAGTGGCCAGGATACTCAACTCACAAATATGTCTGTAGTATATAACAATATTCAATACTGTACTCATTTGACTAGTGGCCAGGATACTCAACTCACAAATATGTCTGTAGTATATGACAATATTCAATACTGTACTCATTTGACTAGTGGCCAGGATACTCAACTCACAAATATGTCTGTAGTATATAACAATATTCAATACTGTACTCATTTGACTAGTGGCCAGGATACTCAACTCACAAATATGTCTGTAGTATATGACAATATTCAATACTGTACTCATTTGACTAGTGGCCAGGATACTCAACTCACAAATATGTCTGTAGTATATAGCAATATTCAATACTGTACTCATTTGACTAGTAGACCAGGATACTCAACTCACAAATATGTCTGTAGTATATAACAATATTCAATACTGTACTCATTTGACTAGTGGCCAGGATACTCAACTCACAAATATGTCTGTAGTATATGACAATATTCAATACTGTACTCATTTGACTAGTGGCCAGGATACTCAACTCACAAATATGTCTGTAGTATATAACAATATTCAATACTGTACTCATTTGACTAGTGGCCAGGATACTCAACTCACAAATATGTCTGTAGTATATGACAATATTCAATACTGTACTCATTTGACTAGTGGCCAGGATACTCAACTCACAAATATGTCTGTAGTATATGACAATAGTCAATACTGTACTCATTTGACTAGTGGCCAGGATACTCAACTCACAAATATGTCTGTAGTATATGACAATATTCAATACTGTACTCATTTGACTAGTGGCCAGGATACTCAACTCACAAATATGTCTGTAGTATATGACAATATTCAATACTGTACTCATTTGACTAGTGGCCAGGATACTCAACTCACAAATATGTCTGTAATATATGACAATATTCAATACTGTACTCATTTGACTAGTGGCCAGGATACTCAACTCACAAATATGCCTGTAGTATATGACAATATTCAATACTGTACTCATTTGACTAGTGGCCAGGATACTCAACTCACAAATATGTCTGTAGTATATGACAATATTCAATACTGTACTCATTTGACTAGTGGCCAGGATAATCAACTCACAAATATGTCTGTAGTATATGACAATATTCAATACTGTACTCATTTGACTAGTGGCCAGGATACTCAACTCACAAATATGCCTGTGGTATATGACAATATTCAATACTGTACTCATTTGACTAGTGGCCAGGATACTCAACTCACAAATATGTCTGTAGTATATGACAATATTCAATACTGTACTCATTTGACTAGTGGCCAGGATACTCAACTCACAAATATGTCTGTAGTATATGACAATATTCAATACTGTACTCATTTGACTAGTGGCCAGGATACTCAACTCACAAATATGTCTGTAGTATATGACAATATTCAATACTGTACTCATTTGACTAGTGGCCAGGATACTCAACTCACAAATATGTCTGTAGTATATGACAATATTCAATACTGTACTCATTTGACTAGTGGCCAGGATACTCAACTGACAAATATGTCTGTAGTATATAACAATATTCAATACTGTACTCATTTGACTAGTGGCCAGGATACTCAACTCACAAATATGTCTGTAGTATATAACAATATTCAATACTGTACTCATTTGACTAGTGGCCAGGATACTCAACTCACAAATATGTCTGTAGTATATGACAATATTCAATACTGTACTCATTTGACTAGTGGCCAGGATACTCAACTCACAAATATGTCTGTAGTATATGACAATATTCAATACTGTACTCATTTGACTAGTGGCCAGGATACTCAACTCACAAATATGTCTGTAGTATATGACAATATTCAATACTGTACTCATTTGACTAGTGGCCAGGATAATCAACTCACAAATATGTCTGTAGTATATGACAATATTCAATACTGTACTCATTTGACTAGTGGCCAGGATACTCAACTCACAAATATGTCTGTAGTATATAACAATATTCAATACTGTACTCATTTGACTAGTGGCCAGGATACTCAACTCACAAATATGCCTGTAGTATATGACAATATTCAATACTGTACTCATTTGACTAGTGGCCAGGATACTCAACTCACAAATATGTCTGTAGTATATAACAATATTCAATACTGTACTCATTTGACTAGTGGCCAGGATACTCAACTCACAAATATGCCTGTAGTATATGACAATATTCAATACTGTACTCATTTGACTAGTGGCCAGGATACTCAACTCACAAATATGCCTGTAGTATATGACAATATTCAATACTGTACTCATTTGACTAGTGGCCAGGATACTCAACTCACAAATATGCCTGTAGTATATAACAATATTCAATACTGTACTCATTTGACTAGTGGCCAGGATACTCAACTCACAAATATGTCTGTAGTATATGACAATATTCAATACTGTACTCATTTGACTAGTGGCCAGGATACTCAACTCACAAATATGCCTGTAGTATATAACAATATTCAATACTGTACTCATTTGACTAGTGGCCAGGATACTCAACTCACAAATATGCCTGTAGTATATGACAATATTCAATACTGTACTCATTTGACTAGTGGCCAGGATACTCAACTGACAAATATGTCTGTAGTATATGACAATATTCAATACTGTACTCATTTGACTAGTGGCCAGGATACTCAACTCACAAATATATCTGTAGTATATGACAATATTCAATACTGTACTCATTTGACTAGTGGCCAGGATACTCAACTCACAAATATGCCTGTAGTATATGACAATATTCAATACTGTACTCATTTGACTAGTGGCCAGGATACTCAACTCACAAATATGTCTGTAGTATATAACAATATTCAATACTGTACTCATTTGACTAGTGGCCAGGATACTCAACTGACAAATATGTCTGTAGTATATGACAATATTCAATACTGTACTCATTTGACTAGTGGCCAGGATACTCAACTGACAAATATGCCTGTAGTATATGACAATATTCAATACTGTACTCATTTGACTAGTGGCCAGGATACTCAACTGACAAATATGCCTGTAGTATATGACAATATTCAATACTGTACTCATTTGACTAGTGGCCAGGATACTCAACTGACAAATATGTCTGTAGTATATGACAATATTCAATACTGTACTCATTTGACTAGTGGCCAGGATACTCAACTCACAAATATGTCTGTAGTATATAACAATATTCAATACTGTACTCATTTGACTAGTGGCCAGGATACTCAACTCACAAATATGCCTGTAGTATATGACAATATTCAATACTGTACTCATTTGACTAGTGGCCAGGATACTCAACTGACAAATATGTCTGTAGTATATGACAATATTCAATACTGTACTCATTTGACTAGTGGCCAGGATACTCAACTCACAAATATATCTGTAGTATATGACAATATTCAATACTGTACTCATTTGACTAGTGGCCAGGATACTCAACTCACAAATATGTCTGTAGTATATGACAATATTCAATACTGTACTCATTTGACTAGTGGCCAGGATACTCAACTCACAAATATGCCTGTAGTATATAACAATATTCAATACTGTACTCATTTGACTAGTGGCCAGGATACTCAACTCACAAATATGCCTGTAGTATATGACAATATTCAATACTGTACTCATTTGACTAGTGGCCAGGATACTCAACTGACAAATATGTCTGTATTATATGACAATATTCAATACTGTACTCATTTGACTAGTGGCCAGGATACTCAACTCACAAATATATCTGTAGTATATGACAATATTCAATACTGTACTCATTTGACTAGTGGCCAGGATACTCAACTGACAAATATGTCTGTAGTATATGACAATATTCAATACTGTACTCATTTGACTAGTGGCCAGGATACTCAACTCACAAATATGCCTGTAGTATATGACAATATTCAATACTGTACTCATTTGACTAGTGGCCAGGATACTCAACTCACAAATATGCCTGTAGTATATGACAATATTCAATACTGTACTCATTTGACTAGTGGCCAGGATACTCAACTGACAAATATGTCTGTAGTATATAACAATATTCAATACTGTACTCATTTGACTAGTGGCCAGGATACTCAACTCACAAATATGTCTGTAGTATATGACAATATTCAATACTGTACTCATTTGACTAGTGGCCAGGATACTCAACTCACAAATATGCCTGTAGTATATGACAATATTCAATACTGTACTCATTTGACTAGTGGCCAGGATACTCAACTCACAAAATCATGTTTTTTAGGGGGTACATGGTTGCTTTGTCAACAATTTTTGTTCACCACCATGATTATTTTTGTAAGGTGAACTGAAAATGGTATTTATTGTCATTCACGTCACTGTCGGAGCATTCTTCATCGGCTGGTCACCAAATATTTACGGCTACAACTAAATTATTCCTGCATGTCAAGCGCTATTTGATTTTTTACAGGGCATGTGGCTCGTTTTTATTCGAAAATATGTTTGTGAGAATACTTTTAAAGTACGTATAGATCGAGCTCAGATCACTGATCGTGACTTAATTTTGAGAATTGTCAAATTTTACCAGACCGACGCCACCACAACCTTCCAATCATAGTTAGAAATGTACACACTTGTTTTGGAACTTTCTATCAAGATGACTGGCGACGACGCCGCCGCACCAGGCGGCGTACGTGTGTTTTGCATGTTTTAGTAGTCCGGGCATGGGATCGGACTCGGCTAAAACTAAACGAAACACAGAAAAATACCACTGAAATGAGGAATCTGAATCTGTTCTCATAGCAGCAAATAAAATGAGCGAAAAAAGGGTAATTTTATAACAAGAACAGCTTCACTTCGTATATAGCAAATTGTGTTGTATCCGAACAACGATTGCATCATGTGATTTTAATTTAATACGATTTTCCTTGCAGTCAATATGAAACTTGTCACCTTGCCGATTGTAATGTACTTCGCAAAGTTGTTGGTGCCCAATTTTCGCAACACTAAAAATAATTAAACAAGCTATCTTTTTAAAATGTCATTTTACTCTTGATCATATTATTTTATTCGCCTTGAATTTTAAATTGATTACATATCAAACTTCTGTACATGTTTTTGTCTACTGCCCTTCTGCGTGCAAATAATCAGGTCATACTCATGCCATGTTGATGCCATGAAACTGCGAAGCTGAGGCCACGATGATGCCACAAAATAAGCGAGGCGAAACACAGCTTCAATTTTCAATGACGCGAAGCCATGCGTAGGCGACAATGATGCCACAAAAGCCAAAGCTTTCACGAGAACTATACTGTATGTGACAATACAAGTACTATGACACTAACTGTAGTATGTGACAATACAAGTACTATGACTCTACCTGTAGTATGTGACAATACAAGTACTAGGACACTACCTGTAGCATGTGACAATACAAGTACCATGACACTAACTGCAGTATGTGACAATACAAGTACTGTGACACTACCTGTAGTATGTGACAATACAAGTACTATGACTCTACCTGTAGTATGTGACAATACAAGTACCATGACACTAACTGTAGTATGTGACAATACAAGTACTAGGACACTACCTGTAGCATGTGACAATACACGTACTATGACTCTACTTGTAGCATGTGACCATACAAGTACTATGAACACTACCT
>NW_003113082.1:0-46028 GCF_000003605.2 Saccoglossus kowalevskii
CCCAGTCACATGGGTTATGAGGCACACAAAGGTAACACCCAGTCACATGGGTTATGAGCACACAAGGTAACACCCAGTCACATGGGTTATGAGCATGCTTGGTAAGACCCTGTCACATGGGTTATGAGCATACTAGGTAACACCCTGTCACATGGGTTATGAGCACACAAGGTAACACCCAGTCACATGGGTTATGAGCATACTAGGTAATACCCAGTCACATGGGTTATGAGCATACTTTGTAAGACCCTGTCACATGGGTTATGAGCATACTAGGTAACACCCAGTCACATGGGTTATGAGCACACAAGGTAACACCCAGTCACATGGGTTATGAGCACACAAAGTAACACCCAGTCACATGGGTTATGAGCACTCAAGGTAACACCCAGTCCATGGGTTATGAGCACACAAGGTAACACCCTGTCACATGGGTTATGATCACACAAGGTAACACCCATTCACATGGGTTATGAGCACACAAGGTAACACCCAATCACATGGGTTATGAGCACTCAAGGTAACACCCAGTCACATGGGTTATGAGCGTACTTGGTAAGACCCTGTCACATGGGTTATGAGCACACAAGGTAACACCCAGTCACATGGGTTATGAGCACACAAGTTAACACCCGGTCGAATTGGTTATGAGCACACAAGGTAACACCCAGTCACATGGGTTATGAGCATATTAGGTAACACCCAGTCACATGGATTATGAGTATACAAGGTAACACCCAGTCACATGGGTTATGAGTATAGTAGGTAACACCCACTCACATGGGTTATGAGCATACTAGGTAACAGCCAGTCACATGGGTTATGAGCATACAAGGTAACACCCAGTCACATGGGTTATGAGCATATTAGGTAACACCCAGTCACGTAGGTTACGAGCATACTAGCTAACACCCAGTCACCTGGATTATGAGCATACTAGGTAACACCCAGTCACATAGGTTATGAGCATACTAGGTAACACCCAGTCACCTGGATTATGAGCATACTAGGTAACACCCAGTCACATAGGTTATGAGCATACTAGGTAACACCCAGTCGCATGGTTTATGAGCATACTAGGTAATACCCAGTCACATGGGTTATGAGCATAAAAGGTAACACGCAGTCAAATGGGCTATGAGCATACTAAGTAACACCCAGTCACATAGTAACACCCAGTCGCATGGGTTATGAGCATACTAGGTAACAACCACTCACATTGGTTATGAGCACACAAGGGAACACGCAGTTGCATGGGTTATGAGCATACTAGGTAACACCCAGTCACATGGGTTATGAGCATACTAGGTAACACCCAGTCACATGGGTTATGAGCATACTAGGTAACAGCCAGTCACATGGGTTATGAGCATACTGGGTAACACCCAGTCACACGGGTTATGAGCATACAAGGTAACACCCAGTCACATGGGTTATGGGCATACAAGGTAACACCCAGTCACATGGGTTATGAGCATACAAGGTAACACCCAGTCACATGGATTATGAGCACACAAGGTAACACCCAGTCACATGAGTTATGAGCACACAAGGTAACACCCAGTCACATGGGTTATGAGCATACTTGGTAAGACCCTGTCACATGGGTTATGAGCATACTAGGTAACACCCTGTCACATGGGTTATAAGCACACTAGGTAACACCCAGTCACATGGGTTATGAGCATACTAGGTAATACCCAGTCACATGGGTTATAAGCATACTTGGTAAGACCCTGTCACATGGGTTATGAGCATACTAGGTAACACCCAGTCACATGGGTTATGAGCACACAAGGTAACACCCAGTCACATGGGTTATGAGCACACAAGGTAACACCCAGTCATATGGGTTATGAGCACACAAGGTAACACCCAGTCACATGGGTTATGAGCACACAAGGTAACACCCAGTCATATGGGTTATGAGCACACAAGGTAACACCCTGTCACATGGGTTATGAGCACACAAGGTAACACCCATTCACATGGGTTATGAGCACACAAGGTAACACCCAGTCACATGGGTTATGAGCACTCAAGGTAACACCCAGTCACATGGGTTATGAGCATACTTGGTAAGACCCTGTCACATGGGTTATGAGCACACAAGGTAACACCCAGTCACATGGGTTATGAGCACACAAGGTAACACCCAGTCACATGGGTTATGAGCACTCAAGGTAACACCCAGTCACATGGGTTAAGAGCACACAAGGTAACACCCAGTCGCATTGGTTTTGAGCACACAAGGTAACACCCAGTCACAAGGGTTATGAGCACACAAGGTATCACCCTGTCACATGGGTTATGAGCACTCAAGGTAACACCCAGTCACATGGGTTATGAGCACACAAGGTAACACCCAGTCGCATTGGTTATGAGCACACAAGGTAACACCCAGTCACATGGGTTATGAGCATACTCGGTAACACCCAGTCACATGGGTTATGAGCATACTAGGTAACACCCTGTCACATGGGTTATGAGCATACAAGTTAACACCCAGTCACATGGATTATGAGCATACTCGGTAACACCCAGTCACATGGATTATGAGCATACTCGGTAACACCCAGTCACATGGGTTATGAGCACACAAGGCAACACCCAGTCACATGGGTTATGAGCATAATAGGTAACACCCAGTCACATGGGTTATGAGCACACAAGGTAACACCCAGTCACATGGGTTATGAGCACACAAGGTAACACCCAGTCACATGGGTTATGAGCACACAAGGTAACACCCATTCGCATTGGTTATGAGCACACAAGGTAACACCCAGTCACATGGGTTATGAGCATACTAGGTAAGACCCAGTCACATGGGTTATGAGCATACTAGGTAACACCCTGTCACATGGGTTATGAGCACACAAGGTAACACCCTGTCACATGGGTTATGAGCACTCAAGGTAACACCCAGTCACATGGGTTATGAGCACACAAGGTAACACCCAGTCGCATTGGTTATGAGCACACAAGGTAACACCCAGTCACATGGGTTATAAGCATACTAGGTAATACCCAGTCACATGGGTTATGAGCATACAAGTTAACACCCAGTCACATGGGTTATGAGCATACTCGGTAACACCCAGTCACATGGGTTATGAGCATACTCGGTAACACCCAGTCACATGGGTTATGAGCATACTAGGTAACACCCTGTCACATGGGTTATGAGCACTCAAGGTAACACCCAGTCACATGGGTTATGAGCATACTCGATAACACCCAGTCACATGGGTTATGAGCACACAAGGTAACACCCAGTCACATGGGTTATGAGCACACAAGGTAACACCCAGTCACATGGGTTATGAGCACACAAGGTAACACCCAGTCACATGGGTTATGAGCATACTTGGTAAGACCCTGTCACATGGGTTATGAGCATACTAGGTAACACCCTGTCACATGGGTTATGAGCACACAAGGTAACACCTAGTCACATGGGTTATGAGCATACTAGGTAATACCCAGTCACATGGGTTATGAGCATACTTTGTAAGACCCTGTCACATGGGTTATGAGCATACTAGGTAACACCCAGTCACATGGGTTATGAGCACACAAGGTAACACCCAGTCACATGGGTTATGAGCACACAAAGTAACACCCAGTCACATGGGTTATGAGCACTCAAGGTAACACCCAGTCCATGGGTTATGAGCACACAAGGTAACACCCTGTCACATGGGTTATGATCACACAAGGTAACACCCATTCACATGGGTTATGAGCACACAAGGAAACACCCAATCACATGGGTTATGAGCACTCAAGGTAACACCCAGTCACATGGGTTATGAGCGTACTTGGTAAGACCCTGTCACATGGGTTATGAGCACACAAGGTAACACCCAGTCACATGGGTTATGAGCACACAAGGTAACACCCGGTCGAATTGGTTATGAGCACACAAGGTAACACCCAGTCACATGGGTTATGAGCATATTAGGTAACACCCAGTCACATGGATTATGAGTATACAAGGTAACACCCAGTCGCATGGGTTATGAGCACACACGGTAACACCCAGTCAAATGGGTTATGAGCACACAAGGTAACACCCAGTCACATGGGTTATGAGTATAGTAGGTAACACCCACTCACATGGGTTATGAGCATACTAGGTAACAGCCAGTCACATGGGTTATGAGCATACAAGGTAACACCCAGTCACATGGGTTATGAGCATATTAGGTAACACCCAGTCACGTAGGTTACGAGCATACTAGGTAACACCCAGTCACATGGATTATGAGCATACTAGGTAACACCCAGTCACATAGGTTATGAGCATACTAGGTAACACCAAGTCACATGGATTATGAGCATACAAGGTAACACTCAGTCGCATGGGTTATGAGCACACACTGTAACACCCAGTCAAATGGGTTATGAGCACACAAGGTAACACCCAGTCACATGGGTTATGAGTATAGTAGGTAACACCCACTCACATGGGTTATGAGCATACTAGGTAACAGCCAGTCACATGGGTTATGAGCATACAAGGTAAAACACAGTCACATGGGTTATGAGCACACAAGGTAATACCCAGTCACATGGGTTATGAGCATACTGGGTAACACCCACTCATATGGGTTATGAGCATACTAGGTAACACACAATCACATGGGTTATGAGCATACTAGTTAACACCCACTCACATGGGTTATGAGCATGCTAGATAACACCCAGTCACATGGGTTATGAGCATACTAGGTAACACCCAGTCACATGGATTATGAGTACACAAGGTAACACCCAGTCACATGGGTTATGAGCACACAAGGTAACACCCAGTCACATGGGTTATGAGCATACTAGGTAACACCCAGTCACATGGGTTATGAGCTTACCAGGTAACACCCAGTCACATGAGTTATGAGCACACAAGGTAACACACAGTCGCATGGGTTATGAGGATATTAGGTAACACTCACTCACATGGGTTATGAGCATACTAGGTAACACACAGTCACAAGGGTTATGAGCACACAAGGTAATACCAAGTCACATGGGTTATGAGCATACTAGGTAACACCCACTCACATGGGTTATGAGAATACTAGGTAACACCTACCCGGGACACCCACTCACATGGGTTATGAGTATACTAGGTAACACACAATCACATGGGTTATGAGCATACTAGGTAACACCCAGTCGCATGGGTTATGAGCATACAAGGTAACAACCAGTCACATGGGTTATGAGCATACTAGTTAATACCCAGTCGCATGGGTTATGAGCGTACAAGGTAACAACCAGTCACATGGGTTATGAGCACACAAGGTAACACACAGTCGCATGCGTTATGAGCATGCTAGGTAACAACCAGTCACATAGGTTAGGAGCACACTAGGTAACACGCAGCCAAATGGGCTATGAGCATTCTAAGTAACACCCAGTCACATAGTATTACCCAGTCGCATGGGTTATGAGTATACTAGGTAACACCCAGTCACATTGGTTATGAGCACACAAGGTAACACCCAGTCACATGGGTTATTAGCACATAAGGTAACACCCACTCACATTGGATATGAGCATACTAGGTAACTCCCAGTCACATGGGTTATGAGCATACTAGGTAACACCCAGTCACATGGGTTATGATCATACAAGGTAACACACAGTCATATGGGTTATGAGCATACTAAGTAACACCCAGTCACATAGTAACACCCAGTCGCATGGTTTATGAGCATACTAGGTAATACCCAGTCACATGGGTTATGAGCATAAAAGGTAACACGCAGTCAAATGGGCTATGAGCATACTAAGTAACACCCAGTCACATAGTAACACCCAGTCGCATGGGTTATGAGCATACTAGGTAACAACCACTCACATTGGTTTATGAGCACACTAGGAACACGCAGTTGCATGGGTTATGAGCATACTAGGTAACACCCAGTCACATGGGTTATGAGCATACTAGGTTACAGCCAGTCACATGGGTTATGAGCATACTGGGTAACACCCAGTCACACGGGTTATGAGCATACAAGGTAACACCCAGTCACATGGGTTATGGGCATACAAGGTAACACCCAGTCACATGGGTTATGAGCATACAAGGTAACACCCAGTCACATGGGTTATGAGCATACTAGGTAACACCCACTCACATGGGTTATGAGCATATTAGGTAACACCCAGTCACGTAGGTTATGAGCATACTAGGTAACACCCAGTCACATGGATTATGAGCATACTAGGTAACACCCAGTCACATAGGTTATGAGCATACTAGGTAACACCAAGTCACATGGATTATGAGCACACAAGGTAACACCCAGTCACATGGGTTATGAGCACACACTGTAACACCCAGTCACATAGTAACACCCAGTCACATGGTTTATGAGCATACTAGGTAATACCCAGTCACATGCGTTATTAGCATAAAAGGTAACACGCAGTCAAATGGGCTATGAGCATACTAAGTAACACCCAGTCACATAGTAACACCCAGTCGCATGGTTTATGAGCATACTAGGTAACACCCACTCACATTGGTTATGAGCACACAAGGGAACACGCAGTTGCATGGGTTATGAGCATACTAAGTAACACCCAGTCACATGGGTTATGAGCATACTAGGTAACACCCAGTCACATGGGTTATGAGCATACTAGGTTACAGCCAGTCACATGGGTTATGAGCATACTGGGTAACACCCAGTCACACGGGTTATGAGCATACAAGGTAACACCCAGTCACATGGGTTATGGGCATACAAGGTAACACCCAGTCACATGGGTTATGAGCATACAAGGTAACACCCAGTCACATGGGTTATGAGCATACTAGGTAACACCCAGTCACACGGGTTATGAGCATACCACGTAACACCCAGTCACATGGGTTATGAGCATTCAAGGTAACACCCAGTTGCATGGGTTATGAGCATACTAGGTAACACCCAGTCACATGGGTTATGAGCATACTAGGTAACAACCAGTCACATTAGTTATGAGCACACAAGGTAACATCCAGTCACATGGGTTATGAGCATACTATGTAACACCCACTCACATGGGTTATGAGCATATTAGGTAACACCCAGTCACATGGATTATGAGTATACAAGGTAACACCCAGTCGCATGGGTTATGAGCACACACGGTAACACCCAGTCAAATGGGTTATGAGCACACAAGGTAACACCCAGTCACATAGGTTATGAGTATAGTAGGTAACACCCACTCACATAGTATTACCCAGTCGCATGGGTTATGAGTATACTAGGTAACACCCAGTTACATTGGTTATGAGCACACAAGGTAACACCCAGTCACATGGGTTATTAGCACATAAGGTAACACCCACTCACATAGGTTATGAGCATACTCGGTAACACCCAGTCACATGGATTATGAGCATACTAGGTAACACCCAGTCACATGGGTTATGAGCACACAAGGAAACACCCACTCACATTGGATATGAGCATACTAGGTAACACCCAGTCACATGGGTTATGAGCATACTAGGTAACACCCAGTCACATGGGTTATGATCATACAAGGTAACACACAGTCATATGGGTTATGAGCATACTAAGTAACACCCAGTCACATAGTAACACCCAGTCGCATGGTTTATGAGCATACTAGGTAATACCCAGTCACATGGGTTATGAGCATAAAAGGTAACACGCAGTCAAATGGGCTATGAGCACACTAAGTAACACCCAGTCACATAGTAACACCCAGTCGCATGGTTTATGAGCATACTAGGTAACACCCACTCACATTGGTTATGAGCACACAAGGGAACACGCAGTTGCATGGGTTATGAGCATACTAAGTAACACCCAGTCACATGGGTTATGAGCATACTAGGTAACACCCAGTCACATGGGTTATGAGCATACTAGGTTACAGCCAGTCACATGGGTTATGAGCATACTGGGTAACACCCAGTCACACGGGTTATGAGCATACAAGGTAACACCCAGTCACATGGGTTATGGGCATACAAGGTAACACCCAGTCACATGGGTTATGAGCATACAAGGTAACACCCAGTCACATGGGTTATGAGCATACTAGGTAACACCCACTCACATGGGTTATGAGCATATTAGGTAACACCCAGTCACGTAGGTTATGAGCATACTAGGTTACAGCCAGTCACATGGGTTATGAGCATACTGGGTAACACCCAGTCACACGGGTTATGAGCATACAAGGTAACACCCAGTCACATGGATTATGAGCATACCAGGTAACACCCAGTCACATGGGTTATGAGCACACAAGGTAACACCCACTCACATGGGTTATGAGCATACTAGGTAACACCCATTAACATTAGTTATGAGCACACAAGGTAACACCCAGTCACACGGGTTATGAGCATACCAGGTAACACCCAGTCACATGGGTTATGAGCATATTAGGTAACACCCAGTCACATGGGTTATGAGCATACTAGGTAACAACCAGTCACATTAGTTATGAGTACACAAGGTAACATCCAGTCACATGGGTTATGAGCACACTAGGTAACACCCAGTTGCATGGGTTATGAGCATACGAGGTAACACCCAGTCGCATTGGTTATGAGCATACTAGGTAACACCAACTCACATGGATTATGAACATACTAGGTATGTAACCAGTCACATGGGTTAGGAGCACACTAGGTAACACGGGTTATGAGCATACTAGGTAACACCCAGTCACATGGGTTATGAGCACACTAGGTAACACCCAGTTGCATGGGTTATGAGCATACGAGGTAACACCCAGTCGCATTGGTTATGAGCATACTAGGTAACACCCACTCACATGGGTTATGAACATACTAGGTATGTAACCAGACACATGGGATAGGAGCACACTAGGTAACACCCAGTCACATGGGTTATGAGCATACTAGGTAACAACCAGTCACATGGGTTAGGAGCACACTAGGTAACACGCAGTCACATGGGTTAGGAGCACACAAGATAACAACCAGTCACATGGGTTAGGAGCACACTAGGTAACACCCAGTTGCATTGGTTATGAGCATACGAGGTAACACCCAGTCGCATTGGTTATGAGCATACGAGGTAACACCCAGTCACATGGGTTATGAGCATACTAGGTAACAACCAGTCACATGGGTTGCGAGCACACAAGGTAACACACAGTCACATGGGTTATGAGCATACTTGGTAACACCCACTCACATGGGTTATGAGCATACCAGGTAACAACCAGTCACATGGGTTATGAGCATAAAAGGTAACACGCAGTCAAATGGGCTATGAGCATACTAAGTAACACCCAGTCACATAGTAACACCCAGTCGCATGGTTTATGAGCATAATAGGTAACACCCACTCACATTGGTTATGAGCACACAAGGGAACACGCAGTTGCATGGGTTATGAGCATACTAAGTAACACCCAGTCACATGGGTTATGAGCATACTAGGTAACACCCAGTCACATGGGTTATGAGCATACTAAGTTACAGCCAGTCACATGGGTTATGAGCATACTGGGTAACACCCAGTCACACGGGTTATGAGCATACAAGGTAACACCCAGTCACATGGGTTATGGGCATACAAGGTAACACCCAGTCACATGGGTTATGAGCATACAAGGTAACACCCAGTCACATGGGTTATGAGCATACTAGGTAACACCCAGTCACACGGGTTATGAGCATACCACGTAACACCCAGTCACATGGGTTATGAGCACTCAAGGTAACACCCAGTTGCATGGGTTATGAGCATACTAGGTAACACCCAGTCACATGGGTTATGAGCATACTAGGTAACAACCAGTCACATTAGTTATGAGCACACAAGGTAACATCCAGTCACATGGGTTATGAGCATACTAGTTACCACACAATCACATGGGTTATGAGCATACTAGGTAACACCCAGTCACATTCGTTATGAACATACAAAATAACACCCAGTCACATGGGTTATGAGCATATTAGTTAACACCCACTCACATGGTTTATGAGCATACTAGGTAATACTCAGTCGCATGGGTTATGAGCATACAAGGTAACAACCAGTCACATGGGTTATGAGCACACAAGGTAACACACAGTCGCATGGTTATGAGCATACTAGGTAACAACCAGTCACATAGGTTAGGAGCACACTAGGTAACACGCAGTCAAATGGGCTATGAGCATACTAAGTAACACCCAGTCACATAGTATTACCCAGTCGCATGGGTTATGAGTATACTAGGTAACACCCAGTTACATTGGTTATGAGCACACAAGGTAACACCCAGTCACATGGGTTATTAGCACATAAGGTAACACCCACTCACATAGGTTATGAGCATACTCGGTAACACCCAGTCACATGGATTATGAGCATACTAGGTAACACCCAGTCACATGGGTTAGGAGCACACAAGGTAACACCCACTCACATTGGATATGAGCATACTAGGTAACACCCAGTCACATGGGTTATGAGCATACTAGGTAACACCCAGTCACATGGGTTATGATCATACAAGGTAACACACAGTCATATGGGTTATGAGCATACTAAGTAACACCCAGTCACATAGTAACACCCAGTCGCATGGTTTATGAGCATACTAGGTAATACCCAGTCACATGGGTTATGAGCATAAAAGGTAACACGCAGTCAAATGGGCTATGAGCATACTAAGTAATACCCAGTCACATAGTAACACCCAGTCGCATGGTTTATGAGCATACTAGGTAACACCCACTCACATTGGTTATGAGCACACAAGGGAACACGCAGTTGCATGGGTTATGAGCATACTAAGTAACACCCAGTCACATGGGTTATGAGCATACTAGGTAACACCCAGTCACATGGGTTATGAGCATACTAGGTTACAGCCAGTCACATGGGTTATGAGCATACTGGGTAACACCCAGTCACACGGGTTATGAGCATACAAGGTAACACCCAGTCACATGGGTTATGGGCATACAAGGTAACACCCAGTCACATGGGTTATGAGCATACAAGGTAACACCCAGTCACATGGGTTATGAGCATACTAGGTAACACCCACTCACATGGGTTATGAGCATATTAGGTAACACCCAGTCACGTAGGTTATGAGCATACTAGGTAACACCCAGTCACATGGATTATGAGCATACTAGGTAACACCCAGTCACATAGGTTATGAGCATACTAGGTAACACCAAGTCACATGGATTATGAGCATACTAGGTAACACTCAGTCGCATGGGTTATGAGCACACACTGTAACACCCAGTCACATAGTAACACCCAGTCACATGGTTTATGAGCATACTAGGTAATACCCAGTCACATGGGTTATTAGCATAAAAGGTAACACGCAGTCAAATGGGCTATGAGCATACTAAGTAACACCCAGTCACATAGTAACACCCAGTCGCATGGTTTATGAGCATAATAGGTAACACCCACTCACATTGGTTATGAGCACACAAGGGAACACGCAGTTGCATGGGTTATGAGCATACTAAGTAACACCCAGTCACATGGGTTATGAGCATACTAGGTAACACCCAGTCACATGGGTTATGAGCATACTAGGTTACAGCCAGTCACATGGGTTATGAGCATACTGGGTAACACCCAGTCACACGGGTTATGAGCATACAAGGTAACACCCAGTCACATGGGTTATGAGCATACTAGGTAACACCCAGTCACACGGGTTATGAGCATACCACGTAACACCCAGTCACATGGGTTATGAGCATTCAAGGTAACACCCAGTTGCATGGGTTATGAGCATACTAGGTAACACCCAGTCACATGGGTTATGTGCATACTAGGTAACAACCAGTCACATTAGTTATGAGCACACAAGGTAACATCCAGTCACATGGGTTATGAGCATACTAGGTAACACCCACTCACATGGGTTATGAGCATATTAGGTAACACCCAGTCACATGGATTATGAGTATACAAGATAACACCCAGTCGCATGGGTTATGAGCACACACGGTAACACCCAGTCAAATGGGTTATGAGCATATTAGTTAACACCCACTCACATGGTTTATGAGCATACTAGGTAATACTCAGTCGCATGGGTTATGAGCATACAAGGTAACAACCAGTCACATGGGTTATGAGCACACAAGGTAACACACAGTCGCATGGTTATGAGCATACTAGGTAACAACCAGTCACATAGGTTAGGAGCACACTAGGTAACACGCAGTCAAATGGGCTATGAGCATACTAAGTAACACCCAGTCACATAGTATTACCCAGTCGCATGGGTTATGAGTATACTAGGTAACACCCAGTTACATTGGTTATGAGCACACAAGGTAACACCCAGTCACATGGGTTATTAGCACATAAGGTAACACCCACTCACATAGGTTATGAGCATACTCGGTAACACCCAGTCACATGGATTATGAGCATACTAGGTAACACCCAGTCACATGGGTTATGAGCACACAAGGTAACACCCACTCACATTGGATATGAGCATACTAGGTAACACCCAGTCACATGGGTTATGAGCATACTAGGTAACACCCAGTCACATGGGTTATGATCATACAAGGTAACACACAGTCATATGGGTTATGAGCATACTAAGTAACACCCAGTCACATAGTAACACCCAGTCGCATGGTTTATGAGCATACTAGGTAATACCCAGTCACATGGGTTATGAGCATAAAAGGTAACACGCAGTGAAATGGGCTATGAGCACACTAAGTAACACCCAGTCACATAGTAACACGCAGTTGCATGGGTTATGAGCATACTAAGTAACACCCAGTCACATGGGTTATGAGCATACTAGGTAACACCCAGTCACATGGGTTATGAGCATACTAGGTTACAGCCAGTCACATGGGTTATGAGCATACTGGGTAACACCCAGTCACACGGGTTATGAGCATACAAGGTAACACCCAGTCACACGGGTTATGGGCATACAAGGTAACACCCAGTCACATGGGTTATGAGCATACAAGGTAACACCCAGTCACATGGGTTATGAGCATACTAGGTAACACCCACTCACATGGGTTATGAGCATATTAGGTAACACCCAGTCACGTAGGTTATGAGCATACTAGGTAACACCCAGTCACATGGATTATGAGCATACTAGGTAACACCCAGTCACATAGGTTATGAGCATACTAGGTAACACCGAGTCACATGGATTATGAGCATACTAGGTAACACCCAGTCGCATGGGTTATGAGCACACACTGTAACACCCAGTCACATAGTAACACCCAGTCACATGGTTTATGAGCATACTAGGTAATACCCAGTCACATGGGTTATGAGCATAAAAGGTAACACGCAGTCAAATGGGTTATGAGCATACTAAGTAACACCCAGTCACATAGTAACACCCAGTCGCATGGTTTATGAGCATAATAGGTAACACCCACTCACATTGGTTATGAGCACACAAGGGAACACGCAGTTGCATGGGTTATGAGCATACTAAGTAACACCCAGTCACATGGGTTATGAGCATACTAGGTAACACCCAGTCACATGGGTTATGAGCATACTCGGTTACAGCCAGTCACATGGGTTATGAGCATACTGGGTAACACCCAGTCACACGGGTTATGAGCACACAAGGTAACACCCAGTCACATGGGTTATGGGCATACAAGGTAACACCCAGTCACATGGGTTATGAGCATACAAGGTAACACCCAGTCACATGGGTTATGAGCATACTACGTAACACCCAGTCACACGGGTTATGAGCATACCACGTAACACCCAGTCACATGGGTTATGAGCACTCAAGGTAACATCCAGTCACATGGGTTATGAGCATACTAGGTAACACCCACTCACATGGGTTATGAGCATACTAGGTAACACCCACTCACATGGGTTATGAGCATATTAGGTAACACCCAGTCACGTAGGTTATGAGCATACTAGGTAACACCCAGTCACATGGATTATGAGCATACTAGGTAACACCCAGTCACATAGGTTATGAGCATACTAGGTAACACCGAGTCACATGGGATTATGAGCATACTAGTAACACCCAGTCGCATGGGGTTATGAGCACACACTGTAACACCCAGTCAAATGGGTTATGAGCACACAAAGTAACACCCAGTCACATGGGTTATGAGTATAGTAGGTAACACCCACTCACATGGGTTATGAGCATACTAGGTAACAACCAGTTACATGGGTTATGAGCACACAAGTTAACAACCAGTCACATGGTTAGGAGCACACTAGGTAACCCCCAGTGGCATTGGTTATGAGCATACTAGTTACCACACAATCACATGGGTTATGAGCATACTAGGTAACACCCAGTCACATTCGTTATGAACATACAAAATAACACCCAGTCACATGGGTTATGAGCATATTAGTTATTACCCACTCACATGGTTTATGAGCATACTAGGTAATACTCAGACGCATGGGTTATGAGCATACAAGGTAACAACCAGTCACATGGGTTATGAGCACACAAGGTAACACACAGTCGCATGGTTATGAGCATACTAGGTAACAACCAGTCACATAGGTTAGGAGCACACTAGGTAACACGCAGTCAAATGGGCTATGAGCATACTAAGTAACACCCAGTCACATAGTATTACCCAGTCGCATGGGTTATGAGTATACTAGGTAACACCCAGTTACATTGGTTATGAGCACACAAGGTAACACCCAGTCACATGGGTTATTAGCACATAAGGTAACACCCACTCACATAGGTTATGAGCATACTCGGTAACACCCAGTCACATGGATTATGAGCATACTAGGTAACACCCAGTCACATGGGTTATGAGCACACAAGGTAACACCCACTCACATTGGATATGAGCATACTAGGTAACACCCAGTCACATGGGTTATGAGCATACTAGGTAACACCCAGTCACATGGGTTATGATCATACAAGGTAACACACAGTCATATGGGTTATGAGCATACTAAGTAACACCCAGTCACATAGTAACACCCAGTCGCATGGTTTATGAGCATACTAGGTAATACCCAGTCACATGGGTTATGAGCATAAAAGGTAACACGCAGTCAAATGGGCTATGAGCATACTAAGTAACACCCAGTCACATAGTAACACCCAGTCGCATGGTTTATGAGCATACTAGGTAACACCCACTCACATTGGTTATGAGCACACAAGGGAACACGCAGTTGCATGGGTTATGAGCATACTAAGTAACACCCAGTCACATGGGTTATGAGCATACTAGGTAACACCCAGTCACATGGGTTATGAGCATACTAGGTTACAGCCAGTCACATGGGTTATGAGCATACTGGGTAACACCCAGTCACACGGGTTATGAGCATACAAGGTAACACCCAGTCACATGGGTTATGGGCATACAAGGTAACACCCAGTAACATGGGTTATGAGCATACAAGGTAACACCCAGTCACATGGGTTATGAGCATACTAGATAACACCCACTCACATGGGTTATGAGCATATTAGGTAACACCCAGTCATGTAGGTTATGAGCATACTAGGTAACACCCAGTCACATGGATTATGAGCATACTAGGTAACACCCAGTCACATAGGTTATGAGCATACTAGGTAACACCAAGTCACATGGATTATGAGCATACTAGGTAACACCCAGTCGCATGGGTTATGAGCACACACTGTAACACCCAGTCACATAGTAACACCCAGTCACATGGTTTATGAGCATACTAGGTAATACCCAGTCACATGGGTTATGAGCATAAAAGGTAACACGCAGTCAAATGGGTTATGAGCATACTAAGTAACACCCAGTCACATAGTAACACCCAGTCGCATGGTTTATGAGCATAATAGGTAACACCCACTCACATTGGTTATGAGCACACAAGGGAACACGCAGTTGCATGGGTTATGAGCATACTAAGTAACACCCAGTCACATGGGTTATGAGCATACTAGGTAACACCCAGTCACATGGGTTATGAGCATACTCGGTTACAGCCAGTCACATGGGTTATGAGCATACTGGGTAACACCCAGTCACACGGGTTATGAGCACACAAGGTAACACCCAGTCACATGGGTTATGGGCATACAAGGTAACACCCAGTCACATGGGTTATGAGCATACAAGGTAACACCCAGTCACATGGGTTATGAGCATACTACGTAACACCCAGTCACACGGGTTATGAGCATACCACGTAACACCCAGTCACATGGGTTATGAGCACTCAAGGTAACATCCAGTCACATGGGTTATGAGCATACTAGGTAACACCCACTCACATGGGTTATGAGCATATTAGGTAACACCCAGTCACATGGATTATGAGTATACAAGGTAACACCCAGTCGCATGGGTTATGAGCACACAAGGTAACACCCAGTCAAATGGGTTATGAGCACACAAGGTAACACCCAGTCACATAGGTTATGAGTAAAGTAGGTAACACCCACTCACATGGGTTATGAGCATACTAGGTAACAGCCAGTCACATGGGTTATGAGCATACAAGGTAACACCCAGTCACATGGGTTATGAACACTCAAGGTAATACCCAGTCACATGGGTTATGAGCATACTAGGTAACACCCACTCACATGGGTTATGAGCATATTAGGCAACACCCAGTCACGTAGGTTATGAGCATACTAGGTAACACCCAGTCACATGGATTATGAGCATACTAGGTAACACCCAGTCACATAGGTTATGAGCATACTAGGTAACACCAAGTCACATGGATTATGAGCATACTAGGTAACACCCAGTCGCATGGGTTATGAGCACACACTGTAACACCCAGTCAAATGGGTTATGAGCACACAAAGTAACACCCAGTCACATGGGTTATGAGTATAGTAGGTAACACCCACTCACATGGGTTATGAGCATACTAGGTAACACCCAGTCACATGGGTTATGAGCATACTAGGTAACACCCACTCACATGGGTTATGAGCATATTAGGTAACACCCAGTCACGTAGGTTATGAGCATACTAGGTAACACCCAGTCACATGGATTATGAGCATACTAGGTAACACCCAGTCACATAGGTTATGAGCATACTAGGTAACACCGAGTCACATGGATTATGAGCATACTAGGTAACACCCAGTCGCATGGGTTATGAGCACACACTGTAACACCCAGTCACATAGTAACACCCAGTCACATGGTTTATGAGCATACTAGGTAATACCCAGTCACATGGGTTATGAGCATAAAAGGTAACACGCAGTCAAATGGGTTATGAGCATACTAAGTAACACCCAGTCACATAGTAACACTTAGTCGCATGGTTTATGAGCATACTAGGTAACACCCACTCACATTGGTTATGAGCACACAAGGGAACACTCAGTTGCATGGGTTATGAGCATACTAAGTAACACCCAGTCACATGGGTTATGAGCATACTAGGTAACACCCAGTCACATGGGTTATGAGCATACTAGGTTACAGCCAGTCACATGGGTTATGAGCATACTGGGTAACACCCAGTCACACGGGTTATGAGCATACAAGGTAACACCCAGTCACATGGGTTATGGGCATACAAGGTAACACCCAGTCACATGGGTTATGAGCATACAAGGTAACACCCAGTCACATGGGTTATGAGCATACTAGGTAACACCCAGTCACACGGGTTATGAGCATACCACGTAACACCCAGTCACATGGGTTATGAGCACTCAAGGTAACACCCAGTTGCATGGGTTATGAGCATACTAGGTAACACCCAGTCACATGGGTTATGAGCATACTAGGTAACAACCAGTCACATTAGTTATGAGCACACAAGGTAACATCCAGTCACATGGGTTATGAGCATACTAGGTAACACCCACTCACATGGGTTATGAGCATATTAGGTAACACCCAGTCACATGGATTATGAGTATACAAGGTAACACCCAGTCGCATGGGTTAAGAGCACACACGGTAACACCCAGTCACATGGGTTATTAGCACATAAGGTAACACCCACTCACATAGGTTATGAGCATACTCGGAAACACCCAGTCACATGGATTATGAGCATACTAGGTAACACCCAGTCACATGGGTTATGAGCACACAAGGTAACACCCACTCACATTGGATATGAGCATACTAGGTAACACCCAGTCACATGGGTTATGAGCATACTAGGTAACACCCAGTCACATGGGTTATGATCATACAAGGTAACACACAGTCATATGGGTTATGAGCATACTAAGTAACACCCAGTCACATAGTAACACCCAGTCGCATGGTTTATGAGCATACTAGGTAATACCCAGTCACATGGGTTATGAGCATAAAAGGTAACACGCAGTCAAATGGGCTATGAGCATACTAAGTAACACCCAGTCACATAGTAACACCCAGTCGCATGGTTTATGAGCATACTAGGTAACACCCACTCACATTGGTTATGAGCACACAAGGGAACACGCAGTTGCATGGGTTATGAGCATACTAAGTAACACCCAGTCACATGGGTTATGAGCATACTAGGTAACACCCAGTCACATGGGTTATGAGCATACTAGGTTACAGCCAGTCACATGGGTTATGAGCATACAAGGTAACACCCAGTCACACGGGTTATGAGCATACAAGGTAACACCCAGTCACATGGGTTATGGGCATACAAGGTAACACCCAGTCACATGGGTTATGAGCATACAAGGTAACACCCAGTCACATGGGTTATGAGCATACTAGGTAACACCCACTCACATGGGTTATGAGCATATTAGGTAACACCCAGTCACGTAGGTTATGAGCATACTAGGTAACACCCAGTCACATGGATTATGAGCATACTAGGTAACACCCAGTCACATAGGTTATGAGCATACTAGGTAACACCAAGTCACATGGATTATGAGCACACAAGGTAACACCCAGTCACATGGGTTATGAGCACACACTGTAACACCCAGTCACATAGTAACACCCAGTCACATGGTTTATGAGCATACTAGGTAATACCCAGTCACATGGGTTATTAGCATAAAAGGTAACACGCAGTCAAATGGGCTATGAGCATACTAAGTAACACCCAGTCACATAGTAACACCCAGTCGCATGGTTTATGAGCATACTAGGTAACACCCACTCACATTGGTTATGAGCACACAAGGGAACACGCAGTTGCATGGGTTATGAGCATACTAAGTAACACCCAGTCACATGGGTTATGAGCATACTAGGTAACACCCAGTCACATGGGTTATGAGCATACTAGGTTACAGCCAGTCACATGGGTTATGAGCATACTGGGTAACACCCAGTCACACGGGTTATGAGCATACAAGGTAACACCCAGTCACATGGGTTATGGGCATACAAGGTAACACCCAGTCACATGGGTTATGAGCATACAAGGTAACACCCAGTCACATGGGTTATGAGCATACTAGGTAACACCCAGTCACACGGGTTATGAGCATACCACGTAACACCCAGTCACATGGGTTATGAGCATTCAAGGTAACACCCAGTTGCATGGGTTATGAGCATACTAGGTAACACCCAGTCACATGGGTTATGAGCATACTAGGTAACAACCAGTCACATTAGTTATGAGCACACAAGGTAACATCCAGTCACATGGGTTATGAGCATACTAGGTAACACCCACTCACATGGGTTATGAGCATATTAGGTAACACCCAGTCACATGGATTATGAGTATACAAGGTAACACCCAGTCGCATGGGTTATGAGCACACACGGTAACACCCAGTCAAATGGGTTATGAGCACACAAGGTAACACCCAGTCACATAGGTTATGAGTATAGTAGGTAACACCCACTCACATAGTATTACCCAGTCGCATGGGTTATGAGTATACTAGGTAATACCCAGTCACATGGGTTATGAGCATAAAAGGTAACACGCAGTCAAATGGGCTATGAGCATACTAAGTAACACCCAGTCACATAGTAACACCCAGTCGCATGGTTTATGAGCATACTAGGTAACACCCACTCACATTGGTTATGAGGACACAAGGGAACACGCAGTTGCATGGGTTATGAGCATACTAAGTAACACCCAGTCACATGGGTTATGAGCATACTAGGTAACACCCAGTCACATGGGTTATGAGCATACTAGGTTACAGCCAGTCACATGGGTTATGAGCATACTGGGTAACACCCAGTCACACGGGTTATGAGCATACAAGGTAACACCCAGTCACATGGGTTATGGGCATACAAGGTAACACCCAGTCACATGGGTTATGAGCATACAAGGTAACACCCAGTCACATGGGTTATGAGCATACTAGGTAACACCCACTCACATGGGTTATGAGCATATTAGGTAACACCCAGTCACGTAGGTTATGAGCATACTAGGTAACACCCAGTCACATGGATTATGAGCATACTAGGTAACACCCAGTCACATAGGTTATGAGCATACTAGGTAACACCAAGTCACATGGATTATGAGCATACTAGGTAACACCCAGTCGCATGGGTTATGAGCACACACTGTAACACCCAGTCACATAGTAACACCCAGTCACATGGTTTATGAGCATACTAGGTAATACCCAGTCACATGGGTTATTAGCATAAAAGGTAACACGCAGTCAAATGGGCTATGAGCATACTAAGTAACACCCAGTCACATAGTAACACCCAGTCGCATGGTTTATGAGCATACTAGGTAACACCCACTCACATTGGTTATGAGCACACAAGGGAACACGCAGTTGCATGGGTTATGAGCATACTAAGTAACACCCAGTCACATGGGTTATGAGCATACTAGGTAACACCCAGTCACATGGGTTATGAGCATACTAGGTTACAGCCAGTCACATGGGTTATGAGCATACTGGGTAACACCCAGTCACACGGGTTATGAGCATACAAGGTAACACCCAGTCACATGGGTTATGGGCATACAAGGTAACACCCAGTCACATGGGTTATGAGCATACAAGGTAACACCCAGTCACATGGGTTATGAGCATACTAGGTAACACCCAGTCACACGGGTTATGAGCATACCACGTAACACCCAGTCACATGGGTTATGAGCACTCAAGGTAACACCCAGTTGCATGGGTTATGAGCATACTAGGTAACACCCAGTCACATGGGTTATGAGCATACTAGGTAACAACCAGTCACATTAGTTATGAGCACACAAGGTAACATCCAGTCACATGGGTTATGAGCATACTAGTTACCACACAATCACATGGGTTATGAGCATACTAGGTAACACCCAGTCACATTCGTTATGAACATACAAAATAACACCCAGTCACATGGGTTATGAGCATATTAGTTAACACCCACTCACATGGTTTATGAGCATACTAGGTAATACTCAGTCGCATGGGTTATGAGCATACAAGGTAACAACCAGTCACATGGGTTATGAGCACACAAGGTAACACACAGTCGCATGGTTATGAGCATACTAGGTAACAACCAGTCACATAGGTTAGGAGCACACTAGGTAACACGCAGTCAAATGGGCTATGAGCATACTAAGTAACACCCAGTCACATGGGATATGACCATCACATGTAATACGAATACACATGGTCTATGAGCATACTATTGAATACCAACTCACATAGTAACACCCAGTCACATGGGTTATGAGCATACTAGGTAACACCCACTCACATTGGTTATGAGCACACAAGGGAACACGCAGTTGCATGGGTTATGAGCATACTAAGTAACACCCAGTCACATGGGTTATGAGCATACTAGGTAACACCCAGTCACATGGGTTATGAGCATACTAGGTTACAGCCAGTCACATGGGTTATGAGCATACTGGGTAACACCCAGTCACACGGGTTATGAGCATACAAGGTAACACCCAGTCACATGGATTATGAGCATACCAGGTAACACCCAGTCACATGGGTTATGAGCACACAAGGTAACACCCACTCACATGGGTTATGAGCATACTAGGTAACACCCATTAACATTAGTTATGAGCACACAAGGTAACACCCAGTCACACGGGTTATGAGCATACCAGGTAACACCCAGTCACATGGGTTATGAGCATATTAGGTAACACCCAGTCACATGGGTTATGAGCATACTAGGTAACAACCAGTCACATTAGTTATGAGTACACAAGGTAACATCCAGTCACATGGGTTATGAGCACACTAGGTAACACCCAGTTGCATGGGTTATGAGCATACGAGGTAACACCCAGTCGCATTGGTTATGAGCATACTAGGTAACACCAACTCACATGGATTATGAACATACTAGGTATGTAACCAGTCACATGGGTTAGGAGCACACTAGGTAACACGGGTTATGAGTATACAAGGTAACACCCAGTCGCATGGGTTATGAGCACACACGGTAACACCCAGTCAAATGGGTTATGAGCACACAAGGTAACACCTAGTCACATAGGTTATGAGTATAGTAGGTAACACCCACTCACATAGTATTACCCAGTCGCATGGGTTATGAGTATACTAGGTAACACCCAGTTACATTGGTTATGAGCACACAAGGTAACACCCAGTCACATGGGTTATTAGCACATAAGGTAACACCCACTCACATAGGTTATGAGCATACTCGGTAACACCCAGTCACATGGATTATGAGCATACTAGGTAACACCCAGTCACATGGGTTATGAGCACACAAGGAAACACCCACTCACATTGGATATGAGCATACTAGGTAACACCCAGTCACATGGGTTATGAGCATACTAGGTAACACCCAGTCACATGGGTTATGATCATACAAGGTAACACACAGTCATATGGGTTATGAGCATACTAAGTAACACCCAGTCACATAGTAACACCCAGTCGCATGGTTTATGAGCATACTAGGTAATACCCAGTCACATGGGTTATGAGCATAAAAGGTAACACGCAGTCAAATGGGCTATGAGCACACTAAGTAACACCCAGTCACATAGTAACACCCAGTCGCATGGTTTATGAGCATACTAGGTAACACCCACTCACATTGGTTATGAGCACACAAGGGAACACGCAGTTGCATGGGTTATGAGCATACTAAGTAACACCCAGTCACATGGGTTATGAGCATACTAGGTAACACCCAGTCACATGGGTTATGAGCATACTAGGTTACAGCCAGTCACATGGGTTATGAGGATACTGGGTAACACCCAGTCACACGGGTTATGAGCATACAAGGTAACACCCAGTCACATGGGTTATGGGCATACAAGGTAACACCCAGTCACATGGGTTATGAGCATACAAGGTAACACCCAGTCACATGGGTTATGAGCATACTAGGTAACACCCACTCACATGGGTTATGAGCATATTAGGTAACACCCAGTCACGTAGGTTATGAGCATACTAGGTTACAGCCAGTCACATGGGTTATGAGCATACTGGGTAACACCCAGTCACACGGGTTATGAGCATACAAGGTAACACCCAGTCACATAGATTATGAGCATACCAGGTAACACCCAGTCACATGGGTTATGAGCACACAAGGTAACACCCACTCACATGGGTTATGAGCATACTAGGTAACACCCATTAACATTAGTTATGAGCACACAAGGTAACACCCAGTCACACGGGTTATGAGCATACCAGGTAACACCCAGTCACATGGGTTATGAGCATATTAGGTAACACCCAGTCACATGGGTTATGAGCATACTAGGTAACAACCAGTCACATTAGTTATGAGTACACAAGGTAACATCCAGTCACATGGGTTATGAGCACACTAGGTAACACCCAGTTGCATGGGTTATGAGCATACGAGGTAACACCCAGTCGCATTGGTTATGAGCATACTAGGTAACACCAACTCACATGGGTTATGAACATACTAGGTATGTAACCAGTCACATGGGTTAGGAGCACACTAGGTAACACGGGTTATGAGCATACTAGGTAACACCCAGTCACATGGGTTATGAGCACACTAGGTAACACCCAGTTGCATGGGTTATGAGCATACGAGGTAACACCCAGTCGCATTGGTTATGAGCATACTAGGTAACACCCACTCACATAGGTTATGAACATACTAGGTATGTAACCAGTCACATGGGTTAGGAGCACACTAGGTAACACCCAGTCACATGGGTTATGAGCATACTAGGTAACAACCAGTCACATGGGTTAGGAGCACACTAGGTAACACGCAGTCACATGGGTTAGGAGCACACAAGATAACAACCAGTCACATGGGTTAGGAGCACACTAGGTAACACCCAGTTGCATTGGTTATGAGCATACGAGGTAACACCCAGTCGCATTGGTTATGAGCATACGAGGTAACACCCAGTCACATGGGTTATGAGCATACTAGGTAACAACCAGTCACATGGGTTGCGAGCACACAAGGTAACACACAGTCACATGGGTTATGAGCATACTTGGTAACACCAACTCACATGGGTTATGAGCATACCAGGTAACAACCAGTCACATGGGTTATGAGCATAAAAGGTAACACGCAGTCAAATGGGCTATGAGCATACTAAGTAACACCCAGTCACATAGTAACACCCAGTCGCATGGTTTATGAGCATAATAGGTAACACCCACTCACATTGGTTATGAGCACACAAGGGAACACGCAGTTGCATGGGTTATGAGCATACTAAGTAACACCCAGTCACATGGGTTATGAGCATACTAGGTAACACCCAGTAACATGGGTTATGAGCATACTAAGTTACAGCCAGTCACATGGGTTATGAGCATACTGGGTAACACCCAGTCACACGGGTTATGAGCATACAAGGTAACACCCAGTCACATGGGTTATGGGCATACAAGGTAACAACCAGTCACATGGGTTATGAGCATACAAGGTAACACCCAGTCACATGGGTTATGAGCATACTAGGTAACACCCAGTCACACGGGTTATGAGCATACCACGTAACACCCAGTCACATGGGTTTATGAGCACTCAAGGTAACACCCAGTTGCATGGGTTATGAGCATACTAGGTAACACCCAGTCACATGGGTTATGAGCATACTAGATAACAACCAGTCACATTAGTTATGAGCACACAAGGTAACATCCAGTCACATGGGTTATGAGCATACTAGGTAACACTCACTCACATGGGTTATGAGCATATTAGGTAACACACAGTCACATGGATTATGAGTATACAAGGTAACACCCAGTCGCATGGGTTATGAGCACACAAGGTAACACCCAGTCAAATGGGTTATGAGCACACAAGGTAACACCCAGTCACATAGGTTATGAGTATAGTAGGTAACACCCACTCACATGGGTTATGAGCATACTAGGTAACAGCCAGTCACATGGGTTATGAGCATACAAGGTAACACCCAGTCACATGGGTTATGAACACTCAAGGTAATACCCAGTCACATGGGTTATGAGCATACTAGGTAACACCCACTCACATGGGTTATGAGCATATTAGGTAACACCCAGTCACGTAGGTTATGAGCATACTAGGTAACACCCAGTCACATGGATTATGAGCATACTAGGTAACACCCAGTCACATAGGTTATGAGCATACTAGGTAACACCAAGTCACATGGATTATGAGCATACTAGGTAACACCCAGTCGCATGGGTTATGAGCACACACTGTAACACCCAGTCAAATGGGTTATGAGCACACAAAGTAACACCCAGTCACATGGGTTATGAGTATAGTAGGTAACACCCACTCACATGGGTTATGAGCATACAAGGTAACACCCACTCACATTGGATATGAGCATACTAGGTAACACCCAGTCACATGGGTTATGAGCATACTAGGTAACACCCAGTCACATGGGTTATGATCATACAAGGTAACACACAGTCATATGGGTTATGATCATACTAAGTAACACCCAGTCACATAGTAACACCCAGTCGCATGGTTTATGAGCATACTATGTAATACCCAGTCACATGGGTTATGAGCATAAAGGGTAACACGCAGTCCAATGGGCTATGAGCATACTAAGTAACACCCAGTCACATAGTAACACCCAGTCGCATGGGTTATGAGCATACTAGGTAACACCCACTCACATTGGTTATGAGCACACAAGGGAACACGCAGTTGCATGGGTTATGAGCATACTAGGCAACACCCAGTCACATGGGTTATGAGCATACTAGGTAACACCCAGTCACATGGGTTATGAGCATACTAGGTGACAGCCAGATACATGAGTTATGAGCATACTGGGTAACACCCAGTCACACGGGTTATGAGCATACAAGGTAACACCCAGTCACATGGGTTATGGGCATACAAGGTAACACCCAGTCACATGGGTTATGAGCATACAAGTTAACACCCAGTCACATGGGTTATGAGCACACAAGGTAACACCCAGTCACATGGGTTATGAGCACACAAGGTAACACCCGGTCGCATTGGTTATGAGCACACAAGGTAACACCCAGTCACATGGGTTATGAGCATATTAGGTAACACCCAGTCACATGGATTATGAGTATACAAGGTAACACCCAGTCGCATGGGTTATGAGCACACACAGTAACACCCAGTCAAATGGGTTATGAGCACACAAGGTAACACCCAGTCACATGGGTTATGAGTATAGTAGGTAACACCCACTCACATGGGTTATGAGCATACTAGGTAACAGCCAGTCACATGGGTTATGAGCATACAAGGTAACACCCAGTCACATGGGTTATGAGCACTCAAGGTAATACCCAGTCGAATGGGTTATGAGCATACTAGGTAACACCCACTCACATGGGTTATGAGCATATTAGGTAACACCCAGTCACGTAGGTTATGAGCATACTAGGTAACACCCAGTCACATGCATTATGAGCATACTAGGTAACACCCAGTCACATAGGTTATGAGCATACTAGGTAACACCAAGTCACATGGATTATGAGCATACTAGGTAACACCCAGTCGCATGGTTTATGAGCACACACTGTAACACCCAGTCAAATGGGTTATGAGCACACAAGGTAACACCCAGTCACATGGGTTATGAGTATAGTAGGTAACACCCACTCACATGGGTTATGAGCATACTAGGTAACAGCCAGTCACATGGGTTATGAGCATACAAGGTAAAACCCAGTCACATGGGTTATGAGCACACAAGGTAATACCCAGTCACATGGGTTATGAGCATACTGAGTAACACCCACTCATATGGGTTATGAGCATACTAGGTAACACACAATCACATGGGTTATGAGCATACTAGTTAACACACACTCACATGGGTTATGAGCATGCTAGATAACACCCAGTCACATGGGTTATGAGCATACTAGGTAACACCCAGTCACATGGGTTATGAGCACACAAGGTAACACCCAGTCACATGGGTTATGAGCATACTAGGTAACACCCAGTCACATGGGTTATGAGCTTACCAGGTATTACCCAGTCACATGAGTTATGAGCACACAAGGTAACACACAGTCGCATGGGTTATGAGGATATTAGGTAACACTCACTCACATGAGTTATGAGCATACTAGGTAACACACAGTCACAAGGGTTATGAGCACACAAGGTAATACCCAGTCACATGGGTTATGAGCATACTAGGTAACACCCACTCACATGGATTATGAGTATACAAGGTAACACCCAGTCGCATGGGTTATGAGCACACACGGTAACACCCAGTCAAATGGGTTATGAGCACACAAGGTAACACCCAGTCACATGGGTTATGAGTATAGTAGGTAACACCCACTCACATGGGTTATGAGCATACTAGGTAATAGCCAGTCACATGGGTTATGAGCATACAAGGTAACACCCAGTCACATGGGTTATGAGCACTCAAGGTAATACCCAGTCGAATGGGTTATGAGCATACTAGGTAACACCCACTCACATGGGTTATGAGCATATTAGGTAACACCCAGTCACGTAGGTTATGAGCATACTAGGTAACACCCAGTCACAGGGATTATGAGCATACTAGGTAACACCCAGTCACATAGGTTATGAGCATACTAGGTAACACCAAGTCACATGGATTATGGGCATACTAGATAACACCCAGTCGCATGGGTTATGAGCACACACTGTAACACCCAGTCAAATGGGTTATGAGCACACAAGGTAACACCCAGTCACATGGGTTATGAGTATAGTAGGTAACACCCACTCACATGGGTTATGAGCATACTAGGTAACAGCCAGTCACATGGGTTATGAGCATACAAGGTAAAACCCAGTCACATGGGTTATGAGCACACAAGGTAATACCCAGTCACATGGGTTATGAGCATACTGGGTAACACCCACTCACATGGGTTATGAGCATACTAGGTAACAGCCAGTCACATGGGTTATGAGCATACAAGGTAACACCCAGTCACATGGGTTATGAGCACTCAAGGTAATACCCAGTCACATGGGTTATGAGCTTACCAGGTATTACCCAGTCACATGAGTTATGAGCACACAAGGTAACACACAGTCGCATGGGTTATGAGGATATTAGGTAACACTCACTCACATGAGTTATGAGCATACTAGGTAGCACACAGTCACAAGGGTTATGAGCACACAAAGTAATACCCAGTCACATGGGTTATGAGCATACTAGGTAACACCCACTCACATGGGTTATGAGAATACTAAGTAACACTTACCCGGGACACCCACTCACATGGGTTATGAGTATACTAGGTAACACACAATCACATGGGTTATGAGCATACTAGGTAACACCCAGTCGCATGGGTTATGAGCATACAAGGTAACACCCAGTCACATGGGTTATGAGCATACTAGTTAATACCCAGTCGCATGGGTTATGAGCATATACAAGGTAACAACCAGTCACATGGGTTATGAGCACACAAGGTAACACACAGTCGCATGGGTTATGAGCATGCTAGGTAACAACCAGTCACATAGGTTAGGAGCACACTAGGTAACACGCAGCCAAATGGGCTATGAGCATTCTAATTAACACCCAGTCACATAGTATTACCCAGTCGCATGGGTTATGAGTATACTAGGTAACACCCAGTCACATTGGTTATGAGCACACAAGGTAACACCCAGTCACATGGGTTATTAGCACATAAGGTAACACCCACTCACATAGGTTATGAGCATACTCGGTAACACCCAGTCACATGGATTATGAGCATACTAGGTAACACCCAGTCACATGGGTTATGAGCACACAAGGTAACACCCACTCACATTGGATATGAGCATACTAGGTAACTCCCAGTCACATGGGTTATGAGCATACTAGGTAACACCCAGTCACATGGGTTATGATCATACAAGGTAACACACAGTCATATGGGTTATGAGCATACTAAGTAACACCCAGTCACATAGTAACACCCAGTCGCATGGTTTATGAGCATACTAGGTAATACCCAGTCACATGTGTTATGAGCATAAAAGGTAACACGCAGTCAAATGGGCTATGAGCATACTACGTAACACCCAGTCACATAGTAACACCCAGTCGCATGGGTTATGAGCATACTAGGTAACACCCACTCACATTGGTTATGAGCACACAAGGGAACACGCAGTTGCATGGGTTATGAGCATACTAGGTAACACCCAGTCACTTGGTTTATGTGCATACTAGGTAACACTCAGTCACATGGGTTATGAGCATACTAGGTAACAGCCAGTCACATGGGTTATGAGCATACTGGGTAACACCCAGTCACACGGGTTATGAGCATACAAGGTAACACCCAGTCACATGGGTTATGGGCATACAAGGTAACACCCAGTCACATGGGTTATGAGCATACAAGGTAACACCCAGTCACATGGGTTATGAGCACACAAGGTAACACCCAGTCACATGGGTTATGAGCACACAAGGTAACACCCAGTCACATGGGTTATGAGCATACTTGGTAAGACCCTGTCACATGGGTTATGAGCATACTAGGTAACACCCTGTCACATGGGTTATGAGCACACAAGGTAACACCCAGTCACATGGGTTATGAGCATACTAGGTAATACCCAGTCACATGGGTTATGAGCATACTTTGTAAGACCCTGTCACATGGGTTATGAGCATACTAGGTAACACCCAGTCACATGGGTTATGAGCACACAAGGTAACACCCAGTCACATGGGTTATGAGCACACAAAGTAACACCCAGTCACATGGGTTATGAGCACTCAAGGTAACACCCAGTCACATGGGTTATGAGCACACAAGGTAACACCCTGTCACATGGGTTATGATCACACAAGGTAACACCCATTCACATGGGTTATGAGCACACAAGGTAACACCCAGTCACATGGGTTATGAGCACTCAAGGTAACACCCAGTCACATGGGTTATGAGCGTACTTGGTAAGACCCTGTCACATGGGTTATGAGCACACAAGGTAACACCCAGTCACATGGGTTATGAGCACACAAGGTAACACCCGGTCGAATTGGTTATGAGCACACAAGGTAACACCCAGTCACATGGGTTATGAGCATATTAGGTAACACCCAGTCACATGGATTATGAGTATACAAGGTAACACCCAGTCGCATGGGTTATGAGCACACACGGTAACACCCAGTCAAATGGGTTATGAGCACACAAGGTAACACCCAGTCACATGGGTTATGAGTATAGTAGGTAACACCCACTCACATGGGTTATGAGCATACTAGGTAACAGCCAGTCACATGGGTTATGAGCATACAAGGTAACACCCAGTCACATGGGTTATGAGCATATTAGGTAACACCCAGTCACGTAGGTTACGAGCATACTAGGTAACACCCAGTCACATGGATTATGAGCATACTAGGTAACACCCAGTCACATAGGTTATGAGCATACTAGGTAACACCAAGTCACATGGATTATGAGCATACTAGGAAACACTCAGTCGCATGGGTTATGAGCACACACTGTAACACCCAGTCAAATGGGTTATGAGCACACAAGGTAACACCCAGTCACATGGGTTATGAGTATAGTAGGTAACACCCACTCACATGGGTTATGAGCATACTAGGTAACAGCCAGTCACATGGGTTATGAGCATACAAGGTAAAACACAGTCACATGGGTTATGAGCACACAAGGTAATACCCAGTCACATGGGTTATGAGCATACTGGGTAACACCCACTCATATGGGTTATGAGCATACTAGGTAACACACAATCACATGGGTTATGAGCATACTAGTTAACACCCACTCACATGGGTTATGAGCATGCTAGATAACACCCAGTCACATGGGTTATGAGCATACTAGGTAACACCCAGTCACATGGATTATGAGTACACAAGGTAACACCCAGTCACATGGGTTATGAGCATACTAGGTAACACCCAGTCACATGGGTTATGAGCTTACCAGGTAACACCCAGTCACATGAGTTATGAGCACACAAGGTAACACACAGTCGCATGGGTTATGAGGATATTAGGTAACACTCACTCACATGGGTTATGAGCATACTAGGTAACACACAGTCACAAGGGTTATGAGCACACAAGGTAATACCAAGTCACATGGGTTATGAGCATACTAGGTAACACCCACTCACATGGGTTATGAGAATACTAGGTAACACCTACCCGGGACACCCACTCACATGGGTTATGAGTATACTAGGTAACACACAATCACATGGGTTATGAGCATACTAGGTAACACCCAGTCGCATGGGTTATGAGCATACAAGGTAACAACCAGTCACATGGGTTATGAGCATACTAGTTAATACCCAGTCGCATGGGTTATGAGCGTACAAGGTAACAACCAGTCACATGGGTTATGAGCACACAAGGTAACACACAGTCGCATGCGTTATGAGCATGCTAGGTAACAACCAGTCACATAGGTTAGGAGCACACTAGGTAACACGCAGCCAAATGGGCTATGAGCATTCTAAGTAACACCCAGTCACATAGTATTACCCAGTCGCATGGGTTATGAGTATACTAGGTAACACCCAGTCACATTGGTTATGAGCACACAAGGTAACACATAGTCACATGGGTTATTAGCACATAAGGTAACACCCACTCACATTGGATATGAGCATACTAGGTAACTCCCAGTCACATGGGTTATGAGCATACTAGGTAACACCCAGTCACATGGGTTATGATCATACAAGGTAACACACAGTCATATGGGTTATGAGCATACTAAGTAACACCCAGTCACATAGTAACACCCAGTCGCATGGTTTATGAGCATACTAGGTAATACCCAGTCACATGGGTTATGAGCATAAAAGGTAACACGCAGTCAAATGGGCTATGAGCATACTAAGTAACACCCAGTCACATAGTAACACCCAGTCGCATGGGTTATGAGCATACTAGGTAACAACCACTCACATTGGTTATGAGCACACAAGGGAACACGCAGTTGCATGGGTTATGAGCATACTAGGTAACACCCAGTCACATGGATTATGAGCATACTAGGTAACACCCAGTCACATAGGTTATGAGCATACTAGGTAACACCAAGTCACATGGATTATGAGCATACTAGGAAACACTCAGTCGCATGGGTTATGAGCACACACTGTAACACCCAGTCAAATGGGTTATGAGCACACAAGGTAACACCCAGTCACATGGGTTATGAGTATAGTAGGTAACACCCACTCACATGGGTTATGAGCATACTAGGTAACAGCCAGTCACATGGGTTATGAGCATACAAGGTAAAACACAGTCACATTGGTTATGAGCACACAAGGTAATACCCAGTCACATGGGTTATGAGCATACTGGGTAACACCCACTCATATGGGTTATGAGCATACTAGGTAACACACAATCACATGGGTTATGAGCATACTAGTTAACACCCACTCACATGGGTTATGAGCATGCTAGATAACACCCAGTCACATGGGTTATGAGCATACTAGGTAACACCCAGTCACATGGATTATGAGTACACAAGGTAACACCCAGTCACATGGGTTATGAGCACACAAGGTAACACCCAGTCACATGGCTTATGAGCATACTAGGTAACACCGAGTCACATGGGTTATGAGCTTACCAGGTAACACCCAGTCACATGAGTTATGAGCACACAAGGTAACACACAGTCGCATGGGTTATGAGGATATTAGGTAACACTCACTCACATGGGTTATGAGCATACTAGGTAACACACAGTCACAAGGGTTATGAGCACACAAGGTAATACCAAGTCACATGGGTTATGAGCATACTAGGTAACACCCACTCACATGGGTTATGAGAATACTAGGTAACACCTACCCGGGACACCCACTCACATGGGTTATGAGTATACTAGGTAACACACAATCACATGGGTTATGAGCATACTAGGTAACACCCAGTCGCATGGGTTATGAGCATACAAGGTAACAACCAGTCACATGGGTTATGAGCATACTAGTTAATACCCAGTCGCATGGGTTATGAGCGTACAAGGTAACAACCAGTCACATGGGTTATGAGCACACAAGGTAACACACAGTCGCATGCGTTATGAGCATGCTAGGTAACAACCAGTCACATAGGTTAGGAGCACACTAGGTAACACGCAGCCAAATGGGCTATGAGCATTCTAAGTAACACCCAGTCACATAGTATTACCCAGTCGCATGGGTTATGAGTATACTAGGTAACACCCAGTCACATTGGTTATGAGCACACAAGGTAACACCCAGTCACATGGGTTATTAGCACATAAGGTAACACCCACTCACATTGGATATGAGCATACTAGGTAACTCCCAGTCACATGGGTTATGAGCATACTAGGTAACACCCAGTCACATGGGTTATGATCATACAAGGTAACACACAGTCATATGGGTTATGAGCATACTAAGTAACACCCAGTCACATAGTAACACCCAGTCGCATGGTTTATGAGCATACTAGGTAATACCCAGTCACATGGGTTATGAGCATAAAAGGTAACACGCAGTCAAATGGGCTATGAGCATACTAAGTAACACCCAGTCACATAGTAACACCCAGTCGCATGGGTTATGAGCATACTAGGTAACAACCACTCACATTGGTTATGAGCACACAAGGGAACACGCAGTTGCATGGGTTATGAGCATACTAGGTAACACCCAGTCACATGGGTTATGAGCATACTAGGTAACACCCAGTCACATGGGTTATGAGCATACTAGGTAACAGCCAGTCACATGGGTTATGAGCATACTGGGTAACACCCAGTCACACGGGTTATGAGCATACAAGGTAACACCCAGTCACATGGGTTATGGGCATACAAGGTAACACCCAGTCACATGGGTTATGAGCATACAAGGTAACACCCAGTCACATGGATTATGAGCACACAAGGTAACACCCAGTCACATGAGTTATGAGCACACAAGGTAACACCCAGTCACATGGGTTATGAGCATACTTGGTAAGACCCTGTCACATGGGTTATGAGCATACTAGGTAACACCCTGTCACATGGGTTATAAGCACACAAGGTAACACCCAGTCACATGGGTTATGAGCATACTAGGTAATACCCAGTCACATGGGTTATGAGCATACTTGGTAAGACCCTGTCACATGGGTTATGAGCATACTAGGTAACACCCAGTCACATGGGTTATGAGCACACAAGGTAACACCCAGTCACATGGGTTATGAGCACACAAGGTAACACCCAGTCATATGGGTTATGAGCACACAAGGTAACACCCAGTCACATGGGTTATGAGCACACAAGGTAACACCCAGTCATATGGGTTATGAGCACACAAGGTAACACCCTGTCACATGGGTTATGAGCACACAAGGTAACACCCATTCACATGGGTTATGAGCACACAAGGTAACACCCAGTCACATGGGTTATGAGCACTCAAGGTAACACCCAGTCACATGGGTTATGAGCATAGTAGGTAACACCCACTCACATGGGTTATGAGCATACTAGGTAACAGCCAGTCACATGGGTTATGAGCATACAAGGTAACACCCAGTCACATGGGTTATGAGCATATTAGGTAACACCCAGTCACGTAGGTTACGAGCATACTAGCTAACACCCAGTCACCTGGATTATGAGCATACTAGGTAACACCCAGTCACATAGGTTATGAGCATACTAGGTAACACCCAGTCACCTGGATTATGAGCATACTAGGTAACACCCAGTCACATAGGTTATGAGCATACTAGGTAACACCCAGTCGCATGGTTTATGAGCATACTAGGTAATACCCAGTCACATGGGTTATGAGCATAAAAGGTAACACGCAGTCAAATGGGCTATGAGCATACTAAGTAACACCCAGTCACATAGTAACACCCAGTCGCATGGGTTATGAGCATACTAGGTAACAACCACTCACATTGGTTATGAGCACACAAGGGAACACGCAGTTGCATGGGTTATGAGCATACTAGGTAACACCCAGTCACATGGGTTATGAGCACACAAGGTAACACCCAGTCACATGGGTTATGAGCACACAAGGTAACACCCAGTCATATGGGTTATGAGCACACAAGGTAACACCCAGTCACATGGGTTATGAGCACACAAGGTAACACCCAGTCATATGGGTTATGAGCACACAAGGTAACACCCTGTCACATGGGTTATGAGCACACAAGGTAACACCCATTCACATGGGTTATGAGCACACAAGGTAACACCCAGTCACATGGGTTATGAGCACTCAAGGTAACACCCAGTCACATGGGTTATGAGCATACTTGGTAAGACCCTGTCACATGGGTTATGAGCACACAAGGTAACACCCAGTCACATGGGTTATGAGCACACAAGGTAACACCCAGTCACATGGGTTATGAGCACTCAAGGTAACACCCAGTCACATGGGTTAAGAGCACACAAGGTAACACCCAGTCGCATTGGTTATGAGCACACAAGGTAACACCCAGTCACAAGGGTTATGAGCACACAAGGTATCACCCTGTCACATGGGTTATGAGCACTCAAGGTAACACCCAGTCACATGGGTTATGAGCACACAAGGTAACACCCAGTCGCATTGGTTATGAGCACACAAGGTAACACCCAGTCACATGGGTTATGAGCATACTCGGTAACACCCAGTCACATGGGTTATGAGCATACTAGGTAACACCCTGTCACATGGGTTATGAGCATACAAGTTAACACCCAGTCACATGGATTATGAGCATACTCGGTAACACCCCGTCACATGGATTATGAGCATACTCGGTAACACCCAGTCACATGGGTTATGAGCACACAAGGCAACACCCAGTCACATGGGTTATGAGCATACTAGGTAACACCCAGTCACATGGGTTATGAGCACACAAGGTAACACCCATTCGCATTGGTTATGAGCACACAAGGTAACACCCAGTCACATGGGTTATGAGCATACTGGGTAAGACCCAGTCACATGGGTTATGAGCATACTAGGTAACACCCTGTCACATGGGTTATGAGCACACAAGGTAACACCCAGTCACATGGGTTATGAGCATACTTGGTAAGACCCTGTCACATGGGTTGTGAGCACACAAGGTAACACCCAGTCACATGGGTTATGAGCACACAAGGTAACACCCTGTCACATGGGTTATAAGCACACAAGGTAACACCCAGTCACATGGGTTATGAGCATACTAGGTAATACCCAGTCACATGGGTTATAAGCATACTTGGTAAGACCCTGTCACATGGGTTATGAGCATACTAGGTAACACCCAGTCACATGGGTTATGAGCACACAAGGTAATGAGCATACTAGGTAACACCCAGTCACATGGGTTATGAGCACACAAGGTAACACCCAGTCACATGGGTTATGAGCACACCCAGTCATATGGGTTATGAGCACACAAGGTAACACCCAGTCACATGGGTTATGAGCACACAAGGTAACACCCAGTCATATGGGTTATGAGCACACAAGGTAACACCCTGTCACATGGGTTATGAGCACACAAGGTAACACCCATTCACATGGGTTATGAGCACACAAGGTAACACCCAGTCACATGGGTTATGAGCACTCAAGGTAACACCCAGTCACATGGGTTATGAGCATACTTGGTAAGACCCTGTCACATGGGTTATGAGCACACAAGGTAACACCCAGTCACATGGGTTATGAGCACACAAGGTAACACCCAGTCACATGGGTTATGAGCACTCAAGGTAACACCCAGTCACATGGGTTAAGAGCACACAAGGTAACACCCAGTCGCATTGGTTATGAGCACACAAGGTAACACCCAGTCACAAGGGTTATGAGCACACAAGGTATCACCCTGTCACATGGGTTATGAGCACTCAAGGTAACACCCAGTCACATGGGTTATGAGCACACAAGGTAACACCCAGTCGCATTGGTTATGAGCACACAAGGTAACACCCAGTCACATGGGTTATGAGCATACTCGGTAACACCCAGTCACATGGGTTATGAGCATACTAGGTAACACCCTGTCACATGGGTTATGAGCATACAAGTTAACACCCAGTCACATGGATTATGAGCATACTCGGTAACACCCCGTCACATGGATTATGAGCATACTCGGTAACACCCAGTCACATGGGTTATGAGCACACAAGGCAACACCCAGTCACATGGGTTATGAGCATACTAGGTAACACCCAGTCACATGGGTTATGAGCACACAAGGTAACACCCATTCGCATTGGTTATGAGCACACAAGGTAACACCCAGTCACATGGGTTATGAGCATACTGGGTAAGACCCAGTCACATGGGTTATGAGCATACTAGGTAACACCCTGTCACATGGGTTATGAGCACACAAGGTAACACCCAGTCACATGGGTTATGAGCACACAAGGTAACACCCAGTCACATGGGTTATGAGCACACAAGGTAACACCCATTCACATGGGTTATGAGCAAACAAGGTAACACCCAGTCACATGGGTTATGAGCACTCAAGGTAACACCCAGTCACATGGGTTATGAGCATACTTGGTAAGACCCTGTCACATGGGTTGTGAGCACACAAGGTAACACCCAGTCACATGGGTTATGAGCACACAAGGTAACACCCAGTCACATGGGTTATGAGCACTCAAGGTAACACCCAGTCACATGGGTTATGAGCACACAAGGTAACACCCAGTCGCATTGGTTATGAGCACACAAGGTAACACCCAGTCACATGGGTTATGAGCACACAAGGTATCACCCTGTCACATGGGTTATGAGCACTCAAGGTAACACCCAGTCACATTGGTTATGAGCACACAAGGTAACACCCAGTCGCATTGGTTATGAGCACACAAGGTAACACCCAGTCACATGGGTTATGAGCATACTCGGTAACACCCAGTCACATGGGTTATGAGCATACTAGGTAACACCCTGTCACATGGGTTATGAGCATACAAGTTAACACCCAGTCACATGGATTATGAGCATACTCGGTAACACCCAGTCACATGGATTATGAGCATACTCGGTAACACCCAGTCACATGGGTTATGAGCACACAAGGCAACACCCAGTCACATGGGTTATGAGCATAATAGGTAACACCCAGTCACATGGGTTTTGAGCACACAAGGTAACACCCAGTCACATGGGTTATGAGCACACAAGGTAACACCCAGTCACATGGGTTATGAGCACACAAGGTAACACCCATTCGCATTGGTTATGAGCACACAAGGTAACACCCAGTCACATGGGTTATGAGCATACTAGGTAAGACCCAGTCACATGGGTTATGAGCATACTAGGTAACACCCTGTCACATGGGTTATGAGCACACAAGGTAACACCCTGTCACATGGGTTATGAGCACTCAAGGTAACACCCAGTCACATGGGTTATGAGCACACAAGGTAACACCCAGTCGCATTGGTTATGAGCACACAAGGTAACACCCAGTCACATGGGTTATAAGCATACTAGGTAATACCCAGTCACATGGGTTATGAGCATACAAGTTAACACCCAGTCACATGGGTTATGAGCATACTCGGTAACACCCAGTCACATGGGTTATGAGCATACTCGGTAACACCCAGTCACATGGGTTATGAGCATACTAGGTAACACCCTGTCACATGGGTTATGAGCATACAAGTTAACACCCAGTCACATGGGTTATGAGCATACTCGATAACACCCAGTCACATGGGTTATGAGCACACAAGGTAACACCCAGTCACATGGGTTATGAGCACACAAGGTAACACCCAGTCACATGGGTTATGAGCACACAAGGTAACACCCAGTCACATGGGTTATGAGCATGCTTGGTAAGACCCTGTCACATGGGTTATGAGCATACTAGGTAACACCCTGTCACATGGGTTATGAGCACACAAGGTAACACCCAGTCACATGGGTTATGAGCATACTAGGTAATACCCAGTCACATGGGTTATGAGCATACTTTGTAAGACCCTGTCACATGGGTTATGAGCATACTAGGTAACACCCAGTCACATGGGTTATGAGCACACAAGGTAACACCCAGTCACATGGGTTATGAGCACACAAAGTAACACCCAGTCACATGGGTTATGAGCACTCAAGGTAACACCCAGTCCATGGGTTATGAGCACACAAGGTAACACCCTGTCACATGGGTTATGATCACACAAGGTAACACCCATTCACATGGGTTATGAGCACACAAGGTAACACCCAATCACATGGGTTATGAGCACTCAAGGTAACACCCAGTCACATGGGTTATGAGCGTACTTGGTAAGACCCTGTCACATGGGTTATGAGCACACAAGGTAACACCCAGTCACATGGGTTATGAGCACACAAGTTAACACCCGGTCGAATTGGTTATGAGCACACAAGGTAACACCCAGTCACATGGGTTATGAGCATATTAGGTAACACCCAGTCACATGGATTATGAGTATACAAGGTAACACCCAGTCGCATGGGTTATGAGCACACACGGTAACACCCAGTCAAATGGGTTATGAGCACACAAGGTAACACCCAGTCACATGGGTTATGAGTATAGTAGGTAACACCCACTCACATGGGTTATGAGCATAATAGGTAACAGCCAGTCACATGGGTTATGAGCATACAAGGTAACACCCAGTCACATGGGTTATGAGCATATTAGGTAACACCCAGTCACGTAGGTTACGAGCATACTAGCTAACACCCAGTCACCTGGATTATGAGCATACTAGGTAACACCCAGTCACATAGGTTATGAGCATACTAGGTAACACCAAGTCACATGGATTATGAGCATACTAGGTAACACTCAGTCGCATGGGTTATGAGCACACACTGTAACACCCAGTCAAATGGGTTATGAGCACACAAGGTAACACCCAGTCACATGGGTTATGAGTATAGTAGGTAACACCCACTCACATGGGTTATGAGCATACTAGGTAACAGCCAGTCACATGGGTTATGAGCATACAAGGTAAAACACAGTCACATGGGTTATGAGCTTACCAGGTAACACCCAGTCACATGAGTTATGAGCACACAAGGTAACACACAGTCGCATGGGTTATGAGGATATTAGGTAACACTCACTCACATGGGTTATGAGCATACTAGGTAACACACAGTCACAAGGGTTATGAGCACACAAGGTAATACCAAGTCACATGGGTTATGAGCATACTAGGTAACACCCACTCACATGGGTTATGAGAATACTAGGTAACACCTACCCGGGACACCCACTCACATGGGTTATGAGTATACTAGGTAACACACAATCACATGGGTTATGAGCATACTAGGTAACACCCAGTCGCATGGGTTATGAGCATACAAGGTAACAACCAGTCACATGGGTTATGAGGATACTAGTTAATACCCAGTCGCATGGGTTATGAGCGTACAAGGTAACAACCAGTCACATGGGTTATGAGCACACAAGGTAACACACAGTCGCATGCGTTATGAGCATGCTAGGTAACAACCAGTCACATAGGTTAGGAGCACACTAGGTAACACGCAGCCAAATGGGCTATGAGCATTCTAAGTAACACCCAGTCACATAGTATTACCCAGTCGCATGGGCTATGAGTATACTAGGTAACACCCAGTCACATTGGTTATGAGCACACAAGGTAACACCCAGTCACATGGGTTATTAGCACATAAGGTAACACCCACTCACATTGGATATGAGCATACTAGGTAACTCCCAGTCACATGGGTTATGAGCATACTAGGTAACACCCAGTCACATGGGTTATGATCATACAAGGTAACACACAGTCATATGGGTTATGAGCATACTAAGTAACACCCAGTCACATAGTAACACCCAGTCGCATGGTTTATGAGCATACTAGGTAATACCCAGTCACATGGGTTATGAGCATAAAAGGTAACACGCAGTCAAATGGGCTATGAGCATACTAAGTAACACCCAGTCACATAGTAACACCCAGTCGCATGGGTTATGAGCATACTAGGTAACAACCACTCACATTGGGTTATGAGCACACAAGGGAACACGCAGTTGCATGGGTTATGAGCATACTAGGTAACACCCAGTCACATGGGTTATGAGCATACTAGGTAACACCCAGTCACATGGGTTATGAGCATACTAGGTAACAGCCAGTCACATGGGTTATGAGCATACTGGGTAACACCCAGTCACACGGGTTATGAGCATACAAGGTAACACCCAGTCACATGGGTTATGGGCATACAAGGTAACACCCAGTCACATGGGTTATGAGCATACAAGGTAACACCCAGTCACATGGATTATGAGCACACAAGGTAACACCCAGTCACATGAGTTATGAGCACACAAGGTAACACCCAGTCACATGGGTTATGAGCATACTTGGTAAGACCCTGTCACATGGGTTATGAGCATACTAGGTAACACCCTGTCACATGGGTTATGAGCACACAAGGTAACACCCAGTCACATGGGTTATGAGCATACTAGGTAATACCCAGTCACATGGGTTATGAGCATACTTGGTAAGACCCTGTCACATGGGTTATGAGCATACTAGGTAACACCCAGTCACATGGGTTATGAGCACACAAGGTAACACCCAGTCACATGGGTTATGAGCACACAAGGTAACACCCAGTCATATGGGTTATGAGCACACAAGGTAACACCCAGTCACATGGGTTATGAGCACACAAGGTAACACCCAGTCATATGGGTTATGAGCACACAAGGTAACACCCTGTCACATGGGTTATGAGCACACAAGGTAACACCCATTCACATGGGTTATGAGCACACAAGGTAACACCCAGTCACATGGGTTATGAGCACTCAAGGTAACACCCAGTCACATGGGTTATGAGCATACTTGGTAAGACCCTGTCACATGGGTTATGAGCACACAAGGTAACACCCAGTCACATGGGTTATGAGCACACAAGGTAACACCCAGTCACATGGGTTATGAGCACACAAGGTAACACCCAGTCACATGGGTTAAGAGCACACAAGGTAACACCCAGTCGCATTGGTTATGAGCACACAAGGTAACACCCAGTCACAAGGGTTATGAGCACACAAGGTATCACCCTGTCACATGGGTTATGAGCACTCAAGGTAACACCCAGTCACATGGGTTATGAGCACACAAGGTAACACCCAGTCGCATTGGTTATGAGCACACAAGGTAACACCCAGTCACATGGGTTATGAGCATACTCGGTAACACCCAGTCACATGGGTTATGAGCATACTAGGTAACACCCTGTCACATGGGTTATGAGCATACAAGTTAACACCCAGTCACATGGATTATGAGCATACTCGGTAACACCCCGTCACATGGATTATGAGCATACTCGGTAACACCCAGTCACATGGGTTATGAGCACACAAGGCAACACCCAGTCACATGGGTTATGAGCATACTAGGTAACACCCAGTCACATGGGTTATGAGCACACAAGGTAACACCCATTCGCATTGGTTATGAGCACACAAGGTAACACCCAGTCACATGGGTTATGAGCATACTGGGTAAGACCCAGTCACATGGGTTATGAGCATACTAGGTAACACCCTGTCACATGGGTTATGAGCATACAAGGTAACACCCAGTCACATGGGTTATGAGCACACAAGGTAACACCCAGTCACATGGGTTATGAGCACACAAGGTAACACCCATTCACATGGGTTATGAGCAAACAAGGTAACACCCAGTCACATGGGTTATGAGCACTCAAGGTAACACCCAGTCACATGGGTTATGAGCATACTTGGTAAGACCCTGTCACATGGGTTGTGAGCACACAAGGTAACACCCAGTCACATGGGTTATGAGCACTCAAGGTAACACCCAGTCACATGGGTTATGAGCACACAAGGTAACACCCAGTCGCATTGGTTATGAGCACACAAGGTAACACCCAGTCACATGGGTTATGAGCACACAAGGTATCACCCTGTCACATGGGTTATGAGCACTCAAGGTAACACCCAGTCACATGGGTTATGAGCACACAAGGTAACACCCAGTCGCATTGGTTATGAGCACACAAGGTAACACCCAGTCACATGGGTTATGAGCATACTCGGTAACACCCAGTCACATGGGTTATGAGCATACTAGGTAACACCCTGTCACATGGGTTATGAGCATACAAGTTAACACCCAGTCACATGGATTATGAGCATACTCGGTAACACCCAGTCACATGGATTATGAGCATACTCGGTAACACCCAGTCACATGGGTTATGAGCACACAAGGCAACACCCAGTCACATGGGTTATGAGCATAATAGGTAACACCCAGTCACATGGGTTATGAGCACACAAGGTAACACCCAGTCACATGGGTTATGAGCACACAAGGTAACACCCAGTCACATGGGTTATGAGCACACAAGGTAACACCCATTCGCATTGGTTATGAGCACACAAGGTAACACCCAGTCACATGGGTTATGAGCATACTAGGTAAGACCCAGTCACATGGGTTATGAGCATACTAGGTAACACCCTGTCACATGGGTTATGAGCACACAAGGTAACACCCTGTCACATGGGTTATGAGCACTCAAGGTAACACCCAGTCACATGGGTTATGAGCACACAAGGTAACACCCAGTCGCATTGGTTATGAGCACACAAGGTAACACCCAGTCACATGGGTTATGAGCATACTAGGTAATACCCAGTCACATGGGTTATGAGCATACAAGTTAACACCCAGTCACATGGGTTATGAGCATACTCGGTAACACCCAGTCACATGGGTTATGAGCATACTCGGTAACACCCAGTCACATGGGTTATGAGCATACTAGGTAACACCCTGTCACATGGGTTATGAGCATACAAGTTAACACCCAGTCACATGGGTTATGAGCATACTCGATAACACCCAGTCACATGGGTTATGAGCACACAAGGTAACACCCAGTCGCATTGGTTATGAGCACACAAGGTAACACCCAGTCACATGGGTTATGAGCACACAAGGTAACACCCAGTCACATGGGTTATGAGCACACAAGGTGACACCCAGTCACATGGGTTATGAGCACACAAGTAACACCCAGTCGCATTGGTTATGAGCACACAAGTAACACCCAGTCACATGGGTTATGAGCATACTCGGTAACACCCAGTCACATGGGTTATGAGCATACTCGGTAACACCCAGTCACATGGGTTATGAGCATACTACGGTAACACCTAGTCACATGGGTTATGAGCATACTAGGTAACACCCTGTCACATGGGTTATGAGCATACAAGTTAACACCCAGTCACATGGGTATGAGCATACTAGATAACACCCAGTCACATGGGTTATGAGCACACAAGGTAACACCCAGTCGCATTGGTTATGAGCACACAAGGTAACACCCAGTCACATGGGTTATGAGCACACAAGGTATCACGCTGTCACATGGGTTATGAGCACACAAGGTAACACCCAGTCGCATTGGTTATGAGCACACAAGGTAACACCCAGTCACATGGGTTATGAGCATACTCGGTAACACCCAGTCACATGGGTTATGAGCATACAAGTTAACACCCAGTCACATGGATTATGAGCATACTCGGTAACACCCAGTCACATGGATTATGAGCATACTCGGTAACACCCAGTCACATGGGTTATGAGCACACAAGGCAACACCCAGTCACATGGGTTATGAGCATACTAGGTAACACCCAGTCACATGGGTTATGAGCACACAAGGTAACACCCAGTCACATGGGTTATGAGCACACAAGGTAACACCCAGTCACATGGGTTATGAGCACACAAGGTAACACCCATTCGCATTGGTTATGAGCACACAAGGTAACACCCAGTCACATGGGCTATGAACATACTAGGTAAGACCCAGTCACATGGGTTATGAGCATACTAGGTAACACCCTGTCACATGGGTTATGAGCACACAAGGTAACATCCTGTCACATGGGTTATGAGCACTCAAGGTAACACCCAGTCACATGGGTTATGAGCACACAAGGTAACACCCAGTCGCATTGGTTATGAGCACACAAGGTAACACCCAGTCACATGGGTTATGAGCATACTAGGTAATACCCAGTCACATGGGTTATGAGCATACAAGTTAACACCCAGTCACAAGGGTTATGAGCATACTCGGTAACACCCAGTCACATGGGTTATGAGCATACTCGGTAACACCCAGTCACATGGGTTATGAGCATACTAGGTAACACCCTGTCACATGGGTTATGAGCATACAAGTTAACATCCAGTCACATGGGTTATGAGCATACTCGATAACACCCAGTCACATGGGTTATGAGCACACAAGGTAACACCCAGTCACATGGGTTATGAGCATACTTGGTAAGACCCTGTCACATGGGTTATGAGCATACTAGGTAACACCCTGTCACATGGGTTATGAGCACACAAAGTGACACCCAGTCACATGGGTTATGAGCATACTAGTAATACCCAGCCTTCAACTGTTTCTGCTTTGGCTACTTCAACTTGGTTTCTGTTCAAAACATCACCAATAATTGCTATACAGGATTGTTGACTCAGTCTTGCACAACAGATAGCTGTATGTGTTCTGAGTA
>NW_003113116.1:0-11894 GCF_000003605.2 Saccoglossus kowalevskii
TTTTTAACTAACAGTTGTTCTTAAAAGTGAGGTATTAAATTAGAACATGACAACATTGGTAAAAAATATTAAAACAAAAGTCCTTTTTTTTTAAAACAAAAGTCATGTTTATTAATCCTATAGAGTTATGTGTTAAGGATTTGCTATCAAAAGAGACAAACAAAAATCACATGTGCAATTCATAAAAATAGACTTAAAAAGGCAATCAAGTTGTGAATATGCATGTGAATCTGGGAAACTAAGTTTAATTGCACAGGATCTGAAGTTGGAATAGTATCCTACTATTCTATCATCTTAGCCTGAATCATAAACGGAGAGAGCAGTTGTGACAATTCAGGTAATGAACAAATCTTGATGTTTATGTAGAATAGTAATTGAACAAATAAGGCATTAGTTTTCAACATCAATAAACTCTTCCTGTTCAGTACCATCCACTGTTGTCATCTTCATCTTGCTTCTCAATTTCATGCCCAATAATACAAAACAAGTTTTCTGAATAACTTGGAAATAATATTCTTTTCTAACATGTTGCTTCCTATGTGAAAAATTGTAAAATAAATGAATTACATTTAACGTAAATTTTACCGTAGTTTATAATAAAATGTTGAGATGGTGATGATCTAATTATTTACCATATTCCTCTTTATTACTCACAGGATACACTGTGCAACTTTGTCTGCTATACAACTATTGTAATTTTGAGGTTATTAGTGGCAATAAATTTTCTTGGAAGTCACTGCAAATTTAAATGGCAAATGACAGTTTTTGGAAAATTATCATTACCTAAAATGCTCAATGAAATTAATGCTCACTGGCTCCGGAAATTTGGGAAATTTAATTGATCATAATGCATATAAGACCAAAGAAGGACTCCTGCAGGTTATGGATGTGTACTTTATTGTAGTTGTTTTATAATTCACATACCATGTCATATATATAAAATTTTTGCTTACTTACTCCATTAATGACTTGCTAATAATCTCAATTGTATTTGGTATCTGGTATTCAGTTTCCCTGAAGTCAAAGTAAGAGTAAATATCAACACTTAATTACTGATTGTTCTTGCTTACCACATGAGTTATTTTGAACACATGAATTGTTTATTAGTCCTCATTTGGGATTTATTGATTGACCTCTATGTGTACATGTGTACATATATCTGTCCATTTAACTGAAGCTGTATTTGGACATGTCTTGGCTGAACACACCTTCACATAAACATCATACACTTTGATTCTAGATGGCTGAATGAAAGTCATTTAAATGTTAACAATTCTTAAAAATCTTGCTGTTCTGCAATTTCAAAACTACTATAAAATTTGTATTTGTATTTCTATTAAAATGGTACAATGCAACAGAGGGGATGCGGTTTCTATTAGAACATCTACACAAATTAGAAATTGTGATTTTTTCGTTCTCAATTGTTCAAAAAAAATGCGGCTTCTAATACAGGGTAGATCTTCGTCGTACATGAATGGATTTTGAGTATACTTTTTACATACATTGGAAATTATAGAACTTTGTACATGGTTTTGTGTTTTTAGACCGGTTTTAAAATGGCTGACTGGTGACAATTTTGTTTTAATTTACTTCTGACATGCCTTGATCATTCATTTTTAAACTTTATAGATATCATACAACATGTCATACATATGCTGTTGTACAGCCATGTCTCAAAGCATCAAATCAAATACATTATACACCATGTCATTTGTTCAAAAGGACTGGCTCATTTCAAATTTATTCACTATTGAACCAACAGGGACTTTTTTATTCATTATTATTATACATCTACATGTAGCACCAGATCTTTACATATGAAAATTTACAGTGTGCATTTTTCATTTGCTGCTTAAACCTACCATGCTTGGCAAACTTGTTGTGGTTTTTTGCGTGATGTAAATGAATCCATGACCTTTTTCAGAACGAAGTTCTGTATCTGTAATTTAACAGAATCGTTAGTATATGCATGTAAATTGTAGTAGATAGTGATTGACAAACAATACACTACAGTGTGTGATAAAACATTAACTCACAAATTACAACTAGCTTTAACTACTTACCTCATCTGGTATTCTTCGAAGTACAGTTTCATACTGGCTCTCTACATTCTTGTCCTTTTTGCAATCTTTTATGTTTGGTTGAGTAAAATATTTACATGGGAATTGGTGGTGCCATAGAGCCTGGAGTGGTGTAGTCCTGTAAGTGTAATTGTTATTTTAATTAATGCAATGATCTGCATCTCTTTGAATGATGTTTATCCATGATGAGGCTCATACTGTGTCAAATTAAGGTCACATTGTCAGTGCATGACAGGTGTTTTTACATGAGAATCAGCAGAAATACTAATACTAGTATTTGTAGCAATATATTTTTGAGTTTTTATAGTCAATGCTCAAGGTGATTAATTGTTATCTAGTCTTAAATTCTCATATCTTCATATCTATCAACCTTTTTTAGCTCCGCTGTTGACTTTGTCGAGCACAGTTTATCATATAAGTGATTGTCCGTCGTCGTCTGGCGTCCGTCGTCCATGTCAATGTTTTACTTTTTCAACTTCTTCTTGAAAAGCCTGAATGCTTTGATACTTTGTGTATATGTACTTTGGGTAGACCTCTCTCAGATTTGTTCATTTTGTAATGATATCATTAATTCTCTAATTTTGGTGAATATTTTTGTCATTTTTGGTAAAAAGTGTTATTTTCAACTTCTTGTTAAAAACCGCAAGTCCAATTGCTTTGATATTACATATATAGATACTACATGTGGACCACTCTCAGATTTGTTCATTTTGTAATGATATCTTTAATTCTCTAATTTTGGTGATTATTTTTGTCATTTTTGGTAAAAAGTGATATTTTCTACTCCTTGTTAAAAACGACAAGTTCAATTTCTTTGATATTACATATATAGATACTACACGTGGACCACTCTCAAATTTGTTCATTTCATGATGATATCTTTAATTTTCTAATTTTGGTGAATATTTTTGTCATTTTTGGTAAAAAGTGATATTTTCAACTTCTTGTTAAAAACCGCAAGTCCAATTGCTTTGATATTACATATATAGGTATACTACATGTGGACCTCTCTCAGATTTGTTCATTTTGTAATTATATCTTTAATTCTCTAATTTTGGTGAATATTTTTGTCATTTTTGGTAAAAAGTGATATTTTCTTCTTGTTAAAAACCACAATCATTTATGGTGAAAAATGATATTTTTGAATTCTTGTTGAAAACAGCAAGTCCCATTGCATTAATACTATGTACAATGTTCATTTTCTAATGATATCTACTGTTCTTTAATTGAAATGTGCATTGCTAACAGCGGAGCTATCTCGGCCGAAAGGCTACTTGTTTACATATACACTAGAATAGAAACTAGATTTTCCTGTCACAGATTACCTTTGTTGCAATTAGAATTTAAAAGCCTGGCGATCATCTTGTGATTCACATGACATAATAAATGAATGATATCTACATAAAAATATTGCATACCCTTCTCTCATAAATCCTTAGTATAATTTAATGATGCTTCTACTATCAAATTCTCTAACCAGATCCTTGCATTGTATTCAACATAGGGAAGGGCATCAATTATCCAATCCTTATACACAATGTTAGCTAATATCAAAGTCATGTACAAATTAATATGTTAATATGTCAAATTTTATTGAGTCCAAAAACATACTGAAGCGCCATCTGACCACTGAGTGTACATTGTAATGTATTCATATTAAATTGTTATGTGATATAACAACACAGAACATTCTTACCTTGATGATGGGTTATCATGTATATTTGGATTGTCTAGGACTACTTCCTTCATAACATTAATGCACTCATTGATTGTGTCAATCTTGTGAAATCCAATCTGGAAAAGAATGTGGTAAACATTAATTAGGGAGAAGGCAAAATTAATTAATTTCATGCCAACTTGTTAAACTGTACTATCTTTAGGGCTAGGATGTCTTAGACAAAATAAGAGTTACAAAAAGGAGGTTAATCAATGCACCAAAATGTTCACTACATTCACCTGGTTTGAATGAAATTTGACAATGCATTATGGAAATCCAGTTCTTCATTGGCAAAAACATTGAATTTTTTGCATTTTAACTTTAAAATAGCCATTATTTGGCCATTTTTTCTCAACTAGTTGATCTCTGTATGAGTTTGCAATCATTGATCACACAATTGGTATGCTGGAAGCAGGAAGGTCTCAGAATGTCATCACATAGTGTTTTGAAGCATGGTACAGTCTTTGTGAACTAGACTTTTTTGTCAAAGCAAGTAATCATTCTGGGACCAACCACAATATACGGTTGCATGTGACGTCAAGACAACATAATTAGTCTCTATGAACCCTATGACTTGAGCCGGCTCGAGCCAGCAAAAATAAACCCTTGCGGTTGAACCCCGATTCTTCAGATGTGTTCTTCATAATACTAGTATAATATAATTCTAATGGTGCAAACACAGTTGTATGTTATGATGGATTTGTGTACTTACCTGATTCATGTCCCATTCTTCAATCAGATTTTCTTTTAAGCACATTGGGTAACTAAAAACAGAAGTGTATTTTATATATCATTATAAGAAAAATAAAAATTTTGACTTCGTCTCCCTTATGTAGAGTAAATAATGGTACAATGCAACTTGGTACATAAATGCTCTGGTACAATTCACAGATCTGATTAGTTGTTGGTTAAAATCCATGCATATTAATTGCATAATTTATGTGCTTACAAATTTCATACTGTACTAATAATAATAAGCATACTAATTAACTGTCTTTTATACTGTTCATATTGATTTGTACAACTTGTTGTATATTTCATTGAGTTTACATAAAATATACCTTTCTTCCGTTTCTTCCATTTTCACATTCAATGTCTTGTTCACCTTTTCATAGTGTTTTTCTATATTACAATGGGTAGAAAATATGATTAGTTATACAAAACAGATTCTGTTGAACAAATGTACCAACAGGTACATGTAAATTGTTAAACGTTGTTAAATCTGCAGACACTGGCAATTATACCTGAACCATATCTTTAAAGTCATGTTGTCTGCAACATTTTTGAAAGCCTTTCAAATTTCTAGTATTGGAACACCAAAAACAAAAATAAAAAAGCATGGTTTTAATCCTTGCCAATGTTATTTTGAAGCCAAATACAAATACAAATACAAAATTAGTTGATCTCTGTAGTAATACTAAGTGAATTTTGTTTTATGCTGAAACCACTGAATAGACATAATGTGGTGTGGGGCAAAATACTTTGCTTGAGTGAGTACACCTTGTAATCTGCAAACATTTTGCCATGTTTGTGCAATCTGTATTTGTATTGTTTTTAACTTACCAGTGGTTCCCTTTTTCTTCCTACAATGTGTGATACATTTTGTAGTTGACGCAGACCTCTTACACATTCGGTGTTCTTCAAGTATTGAGTCCTGTAATTTAAAATAAAATAAATATGTTAGTTTCAAAACTATGTGATACCGGTATACTATTTTGAACATGAAAGGGTGCAGCCTCCTTTCAAAATGCTGGATTCAGGGCTACTTGAACATTTGACTTGTAAAATAGTCTTCCTGCAATCCCTCTCCTTTGGAAAACTTGAGAACAAAATAGATGCAGCCCTCTTATTTTCTGGTTGCTGGGGGAAGTCTATCACTTTAGTGATTGTGATAAATTTTTGACCATATTCTAGCTAATACTAGTAGTGACTATTGACATAAAATAAACAAATCTCATAGCAGTCCACCCAAATATCAAAGCAATCAGTGGTTTCCAAAAACTTTAAAATAATATTTGTGACCAAAAATTACAAAATTATTTAAGATATCATCAACAAATACAGTCTCAAGAATTTATACACGTATACTTTCAAGGATTATAGTATTCTGACCGAACTTGTACTGGTTATCAGGCAGATATTTTGTTATCCCTGTTAATAGTAAGAATTAGTAATAACAGCACAATGATCGACAAATGTTAACTCCACTTACCAATGTGTGATTTATTTTTCTTTTCTTTGTAACTTCTTGTCTACGTAAAATTAAAGATACACTGTAAAACCATGCTCTCATCCCAAATTGTGTTGGCAAATGCATAACAACAAATGAATTTTTTTTAAAACATCATTAAAGTTAGTTTTTTTCGAAAGGAAAATATGCTGCTGACAATATTACATTATTTTAAGCAGTCATTGGAAGTCTTTGCAGTCAGTGTATTTGTGTACTAATGTAAATATGTATGTGTGCCTTTTGCATGAATATCTGAAGAACCATGCCACATTTCAGTGAAATTTGGCATACAGTCGCTCTGTGATAATGCACAGACCTATTTAGTTTTAGGTTTAATTCAATGCAAATTCTCTAATTTCAATAGAACAATGTACTGTTACTTGGAAGCCCTGGGATAATGCACAGACCTATTTAGTTTTAGGTTTAATTCAATGCAAATTCTCTAATTTCAATGGAACAATGTACTGTTACTTGGAAGCCCTGGAATAATGCACAGTTTTTCGTTAAAATCTGTGCGTATTTCATAAAATTTGCCAATTTTCAGCTGGTTCCACAAAAATCCCTCAATAACAAAACTTGATATTTAAATAGCATGTTTTTAATATGTATAAAATTTATACCTGTTTGATTCTGGAAATACTTGTGGAAGATCCTCATCACTGCTTGTATCATTGTCAATCAGTATCTCCTGAAAAAAAGTTCAATCAATATGTATTTCAGATTATATTTTGTTTAGTAGATCTCTCTGTCGTTAGTTATTACCGAATTGCATACGTTTACGAACAATGTTTATAATAACAATTTTGAAAAATTAAAATAATTCCAATTTAGTTACACTGTGTATTTGATAAACAACTTATAGCGAAAATATACCTGCCACATTATTTCACAAACTTGTGACAATATTCAACAGTGTTCAGTAAATGGGCAACTACTTTTGTGTCTGTCTACTAACCTTTTGTTTCATATTTTCATAAAACTCTAAAAGTTGAAGTGCAATCTTCATTCTCATGATGTTGCTGCTGTCAAATGTCATTGAATCCATGGCTTGTCCAGTAGTAATACACTTTGCAAACTGAAAATTAGAATTGCATGCACAATTTTGAGTACAAGGCTAAAGTAATATATATGGTCAAGGAATTGTGAAACACTTTCAAAAATGAAATCAGACATCATGTCCAATATATTGTTATTAATATTTTTTCTCTGTAGTATATATAAATGTATTGATGTCTGTTACTTACCAAACAAATGTATGCACCACAGCTGGATCCATCATTTTGTACTGGATGCCATTCTTCATAGGCATTCCAATTAAAATCAGGTACAGCTTCATTCAGCTTCTTTGAACGAATCTCAAAATATTTACTAAAGCGACACAATAAAATCACATGAAAGTTATTAATATATATTAACATTATGCAGGGTTTCAGTTGTCTCAAAATCAGTTTAGGACATTTTGTCAGACTTGAAAATGAGTGTCTTGATTATTTGGCATGTTTTGAGTTTAAAAACAGTAAATAATTAAATAAAATTAAGGACATTTTGAAAAACTGAACACCATATAAATTACTTACTGCATTAATTTTCCATGTTCTACTTGTTGTTTATTCCCTTTATCTACATGGTGTAATGGATCAAAGTATTTGATTTCTCGTGTTATGAAGTCCATAATCTGTAAATTCAAACGTGTTAAATTACTCATTCAAGCGAAATTCATGTTACCGGTATATAAAATGTTATTCTGGATATTAATATGTAATAGTATGTGAATGATTTTGTTTCGAACCAAGGAGCTGGATCCAAAATCAGCATTCCATTAAAAATAACTAGTATCAATTCCAAATTTAAATCAATAGATATCTTAAATCACATCATAGTTTAACTGATAACTTCACGTATGATTTCCTTCTTCAATTCACCGTGGAGACACATCAGTATATGGCACCTCTGTGTTTGATTTTGTCAACCTAAATACATGTTTATAGTGAGAGTTCTGCCAATTTATAATGACGACGTGACACCCTAAAAAATTAACCTTAGCTGGCCAAGATTTGATGTACATAATTTAATTTTTCTGATCTTGTTCGTGTTTTTCAGATGGACTTTTTTGATTTTATGAATGTTGTGCCATTGCTGATCGCAATCAAACTTTATAAGCAGGTTATATAACATTAATGTCATTTGTTTAATGGTCTGATTCAATATGGGTGACTCAATTTAGATTTGTTTGCTATTTTACAACAGCTGTGTCATGTCAATTTTGGGCATTGTTAATACTTGTGTGCTTCATCAAGTTTGTTTCCTTGTGAAAGCATGCAATAGAGGCCTTCAAATGGCGTTATACAACCATTCCACATTTACCTTGATAACCATCATGATTTTAATGTAACCATTAGGGTTTGTATACTGAGTATTGCTGAAATTTAGAAGTGAGAACACTTGCTATTTAAACATTTCAATTTTTACAGTGTTTATTTACTTACAAGTAGAGTCCAGTGATTGTTGTCATTAATAGGTAGAAAAAGAAATTTCACCTTATTGAAATCAACCTGCCAAGAAAAAGTTTAAACACTTGTATTAGTATTCTCAGAACAGTGCTCACAGAGAGGAAATTAAAATTGTAATTATCACATTTATGCACTCACATGAAAATAAATAACAAGCATGTACAAAATATTAATACAACTGAATAAATAAATTTAAAACTGCCGATGCCAGTTTACTGTAAATCACCTCTCAACACTTCTCAACTTGTCATTCTTCAAACTTTCCCATACATCAGCCAATGTTTTGATTCAAAATGCAAAATGTTAAAATTCGGTTGTTTAACTTGTGATACAGGTACTGTTGTACTGGTATACATTGTGTTAGTAAAATTTGATTTATTTCATTTTACTAAATAGTTTTCTGTATGATGTCTGAAGTGCTCAAAATAAAATGAAAGACTTTTCATGTATGTACACATACCTTTGGCAACATTAAATACATGCTATCAATTGCTAGGTTATAAGTGGGTTGCTTAATACCGATGACAAATTACAGTTGCCTTAATTCAGAAATTACCCTTTGTCATGGTTACTTGTTATATAGGTCAATTACATGACCTATATAATCCTACTTAATCATGTGTAATTTTCTACATTAAATGCTTTTTTGTATAAACTAAATTAACAAACCTTTTTATTCAGGTTTCGTTCTATACAACCTATGTCATCATTTGATAACAGTTGATACAATGATGGATCAAAACATACCATGTGCTGAAAATATGAATAAGTGGGAATCATTATTTCTACAATAGGTTATATTTACAATAGTATGCCAGTGACAACATGTTAAATATGTGAGAAAAGGAATTATTTAATGTTGTCCTTTTTAGATTCAAAACAGGTGCATGTATATCAATATCACATGTGTAAATTATCATGACTTGCCTGATGTGCTTCTGTTATCAAAATGTCTATATAAGCCATTATTATCTATTATAAAAAGAAATATATCAAGTTCAACATATCTTAAACCACAATTATGACATCATAGTATTTTATTGAGCAGTGTTTATTTCCCAGAATAGATGAAACTCTTGATTATCTAATAATCTTCTCAAAATCCCGAGTTCGGGGATTCAGACAATATGCTTTACCTTGTTGAAAAGTTGTTGAGGCAGACCAGGATTATTTTACCATGATCAAAGTGAAGAAGTGAATCTTCCTGTTCTCTTTTAAGTTTACTCATGGCCTGACTGGTTTTCAAACCTTGTGACTTCATTCATATCAATCCAATTGTCAAGTGGTCACTCTGCTCACTAAGCTATGCAGTAGTTTGTTGACAGTTCCTTTATCCTAATGGTTTTTGCTCAACTAAAATGATTTTAATCACATAGTGCCATGCGTTTGTGCAATGCTGAATGCATTTTCAAACGATGGCCTGAGGGACTGTTATAGACCTCTACACAGTCATTCAACACTGTAGGGAAGTTCTCCTGTAGTACATTGAGGTGATTGACAGATAGAATATAATCATTAAATTACTAACTAAATCGCAAGTTACAGAAGAAAACGCAGTATTTTATCACAACTTTCTTTTGACCACATCTTTGTTGTACATCCCAACTGGAATGACTTGGACTGCCCCTTGAAGTAAAAAAATGGAACCTGACCAATTTCTGGAGATGGATTGTCAGACAGTGAACAGAACAAATCAACACGAAATGATCAAATTAACAAACACATGCATGACAATTCAAATCCCATAAATTCACCTTTCCATGCAGATGAGCTCTGCCCATATGCAAATATTACTATGTCATCCAGATGCATGCATAATAAATAGAATTTTGCAAACACTTTACTTGAAATCATTTTAGTTGACACAAATTTAGACCTGACAGACTGTCAACAGTCTGGCAACTCATGATGATATATGTTCATACAAGTCTATTTGTTGTTTATGATTATTATTGTTCATCTACACTAAAATAGTTTCAATACAAACGCATGCAGCAACCACCTGGACACAAACTTTGCTGTAATAATCATTATCTGTTTGATTTAGCATTGATTGGATTGTGGTCAAGATGCTCAAGTCAGATAACCACTGCCCTGGTGTTTCTGGCTTGATATTTGTAGTTTGTGTTTATCCATTATATATTTACATATTATCAGAAACAGGCAAGGAATTTGAATACATGTACTCCCCATTTGTACTTACCTGTGTGCAAAAATGACCTGTTGCCCACTGATCCTCTTTGAGTACATCTTTAGCAGTTATATCAGCAAGTTTCTTCTCTTCTGATGAAAATGGCCCACCATCAATAGTTTTAAACATCCATCGACTTATTTTATATGTTTGTGTCCCAGCCACTATATCATTGTTTAGCCATAACTCAATTTCCCACAGTTTGTGTACCTGCAATTTAAAATTTATTCTTGAATGATTGTAACTATTTTGCTCAATTGCTAAGCAAGAAATTACCCGTTTGATTAACTATTAGGTGGTTGTAACTCATAATTGTTGAGAGAATAATATTATATAAGCTTGGTTTGTTAAACTACTAAGAAAGTTGTACCACTTTTGGTCTTGTGAATCATTATTGCGCCATTCCTATATTTCAGTAGACCCAATTTTGTCTTCATGTAGATTGTATACCATCACATTCTATTCATATGCAGAGCATAAATAGTTTTTGTATATGTATAACTATAAACCATCATTGTATGTACACAACCATGTCATTCCTTTAACAGTAAATGACAAAGTGTAAATAATAAACCTACCTACTGTTTTTTCTTCTGTGTGGTTTTTTTAATACAAACAAGACGTTTCTGAATCATCCAATGTTTCTTGGTATAATTTTAACACTTTAACTAAATTTTTAATTAAATCATCAAAAATTCTACATACCTGATCTTCACGGGCATCTGTTCTACATGTTTGTTCATTTTGAAAGTTACCTGAAAACGCTGTTAGTCATAAAAAAAATTGGTAAATAGTTTGATCAACTCTGAATTCAAAATTGTATGTATAGTTGCTCAATTTTGTGACTAATAATCAACCCATTTATTTTGGATTGGATTGGCAGATGAATTTAATATTGTATCTTTCTGTGATGGTGGATGGGATAAATTATTTTATTATTTATGGCATGCTTTAACCAATTTCATTCACATCCATATGATTTGCTACTGAATTACTTTATTTTGCAATTTGTACACTCTTGCTGGTTTTAATTTCATGTGTCATTTATAAACAATTATGGTACACTTCCATGTACACTAATAGACTGCAATAATGACTGTTATTGATAATGATATTGATACATTCCCACTGTGCGACAGTTAAGTGGTTCTAGCTGGCACTCGTG
>NW_003113134.1:0-21002 GCF_000003605.2 Saccoglossus kowalevskii
CAAATACGGGGTTGCTTCCATATTCCGCCAATGATGATCGTTTTGAGTGAGATGCAATTACAGGGTTGCTTCCATATTCCGCCAATGATGATCGCTTTGAGTGAGATGCAAATACGGGATTGCTTCCATTTTCCACCAATGATGATCGTTTTGAGTGAGATGTAAATACGGGGTTGCTTCCATATTCCGCCAATGATGATCGTTTTGAGTGAGATGCAAATACGGGATTGCTTCCATTTTCTTCCAATGATGATCGTTTTGAGTGAGATGCAATTACGGGGTTGCTTCCATATTCCGCCAATAATGATCGTTTTGAGTGAGATGCACATATGGGGTTGCTTCCATTTTCTTCCAATGATGATCGTTTTGAATGAGATGCAAATACGGGGTTGCTTGCATATTCCGCCAATGATGATCGTTTTGAGTGAGATGCAAATACGGGGTTGCTTCCATTTTCTTCCAATGATGATCGTTTTGAGTGAGATGCAATTACGGGATTGCTGCCATTTTCTTCAAATGATGATCGTTTTGAGTGAGATGCAATTACGGGGTTGCTTCCATTTTCCACCAATGATGATCGTTTTGAGTGAGATGCAAATACGTGGTTGCTTCCATATTCCGCCAATGATGATTGTTTTGATTGAGATGCAATTACGGGATTGCTTCCACTTTCTTCCAACGATGATCGTTTTGAGTGAGATGCAATTACGGGATTGCTTCCATTTTCTTCCAATGATGATCGTTTTGATTGAGATGCAATTACGGGGTTGCTTCCATTTTCCGCCAATGATGATCGTTTTGAGTGAGATGCAAATATGGGGTTGCTTCCATTTTCTTCAAATGATGATCGTTTTGAGTGAGATGCAATTACGGGATTGCTTCCATTTTCTTCCAACGATGATCGTTTTGAGTGAGATGCAATTACGGGATTGCTTCCATTTTCTTCCAATGATGATCGTTTTGAGTGATATGCAATTACGGGATTGCTTCCATTTTCTTCCAATGATGATCGTTTTGAGTGAGATGCAAATACGGAGTTGGTTCCATATTCCGCCAATGATGATCGTTTTGAGTGAGATGCAAATACGGGATTGCTTCCATTTTCTTCCAATGATGGTCGTTTTGAGTGAGATGCAAATACGGGGTTGCTTCCATATTCCGCCAATGATGATCGTTTTGAGTGAGATGCAATTACGGGGTTGCATCCATTTTCTTCCAATGATGGTCGTTTTGAGTGAGATGCAAATACGGGGTTACTTCCATATTCCGCCAATGATGATCGTTTTGAGTGAGATGCAATTACAGGGTTGCTTCCATATTTCGCCAATGATGATCGCTTTGAGTGAGATGCAAATACGGGATTGCTTCCATTTTCCACCAATGATGATCGTTTTGAGTGAGATGTAAATACGGGGTTGCTTCAATTTTCTTCCAATGATGATCGTTTTGAGTGAGATGCAAATACGGGGTTGCTTCCATTTTCTTCCAATGATGATCGTTTTGAGTGAGATGCAAATACGGGGTTGCTTCCATTTTCTTCCAATGATGATCGTTTTGAGTGAGATGCAAATACGGGATTGCTTCCATTTTCTTCCAATGATGATCGTTTTGAGTGAGATGCAAATACGGGGTTGCTTCCATATTCCGCCAATGATGATCGTTTTGAGTGAGATGCACATATGGGGTTGCTTCCATTTTCCGCCAATGATGATCGTTTTGAGTGAGATGCAAATACGGGATTGCTTCCATTTTCTTCCAATGATGATCGTTTTGAGTGAGATGCAATTACGGGGTTGCTTCCATATTCCGCCAATGATGATCGTTTTGAGTGAGATGCAAATACGGGATTGCTTCCATTTTCTTCCAATGATGATCGTTTTGAGTGAGATGCAATTACGGGGTTGCTTCCATATTCCGCCAATGATGATCGTTTTGAGTGAGATGCACATATGGGGTTGCTTCCATTTTCTTCCATGATGATCGTTTTGATTGAGATGCAATTACGGGGTTGCTTCCATTTTCCGCCAATGATGATCGTTTTGAGTGAGATGCAAATATGTGGTTGCTTCCATTTTCTTCAAATGATGATCGTTTTGAGTGAGATGCAATTACGGGATTGCTTCCATTTTCTTCCAACGATGATCGTTTTGAGTGAGATGCAATTACGGGATTGCTTCCATTTTCTTCCAATGATGATCGTTTTGAGTGATATGCAATTACGGGATTGCTTCCATTTTCTTCCAATGATGATCGTTTTGAGTGAGATGCAAATACGGGGTTGCTTCCATATTCTTCCAATGATGATCGTTTTGAGTGAGATGCAATTACGGGGTTGCTTCCATATTCCGCCAAAGATGATCGTTTTGAGTGAGATGCAAATACGGGGTTGCTTCCATTTTCTTCCAATGATGATCGTTTTGAGTGAGATGCAATTACGGGGTTGCTTCCATATTCTTCCAATGATGATCGTTTTGAGTGAGATGCAATTACGGCGTTGCTTTCATTTTCCGCCAATGATGATCGTTTTGAGTGAGATGCGAAATATGGGGTTGCTTCCATATTCCACCAATGATGATCGTTTTGAGTGAGATGCAAATACTGGGGTTGCTTCCATATTTCTTCAAATGATGATCGTTTTGAGTGAGATGCAATTACGGGATTGCTTCCATTTTCTTCCAATGATGGTCGTTTTGAGTGAGATGCAAATACGGGGTTGCTTCCATATTCCGCCAATGATGATCGTTTTGAGTGAGATGCAATTACGGGGTTGCTTCCATATTCCACCAATGATGATCGTTTTGATTGAGATGCAATTATGAGGTTGCTCCCATTTTCTTCCTGTGATGATCAATCTGAGTGAGATGCAGTTATAGCATTGCTTCCAATTACTACCCTCGGATGAATCGTTTTGAATGACGATTTTCTATGGGGTTAGCTTCCATTACTCCCCCAATGATGATTGATTTTGAATAATATGCTATTAGTCCAATGCTTCCATTTTCTTCCAATGATGATCGTTTTGAGTGAGATGCAATTCCAGGGTTGCATCCATATTCCGCCAATGATGATCGTTTTGAGTGAGATGCAAATACGGGGTTGCTTCCATATTCCACCAATGATGATCGTTTTGAGTGAGATGCAAATATGGGGTTGCTCCCATTTTCTTCCAATGATGATCGTTTTGAGTGAGATGCGAATACAGGGTTGCTTCCATTTTCTTCCAATGGTGATCGTTTTGAGTGAGATGCAATTATGGGGTTGCTTCCATTTTCATCCAATGATGATTGATTTGAGTGAGATGCAATTACGGGATTGCTTCCATTTTCTGCCAATGATGATCGTTTTGAGTGAGATGCAATTACGGGATTGCTTCCATTTTCCACCAATGATGATGGTTTTGAGTGAAATGCAAATACGTGGTTGCTTCCATATTCCACCAATGATGATCGTTTTGAGTGAGATGCAAATACGGGGTTACTTCCATATTCCGCCAATGATGATCGTTTTGAGTGAGATGCAATTACGGGATTGCTTCCATTTTCTTCCAATGATGGTCGTTTTGAGTGAGATGCAAATACGGGGTTGCTTCCATATTCCGCCAATGATGATCGTTTTGAGTGAGATGCAAATACGGGGTTGCTTCCATATTCCACCAATGATGATCGTTTTGAGTGAGATGCAAATATGGGGTTGCTCCCATTTTCTTCCAATGATGATCGTTTTGAGTGAGATGCAAATATGGGGTTGCTTCCATTTTCTTCCAATGGTGATCGTTTTGAGTGAGATGCAATTATGGGGTTGCTTCCATTTTCATCCAGTGATGATTGATTTGAGTGAGATGCAATTACGGGATTGCTTCCATTTTCTGCCAATGATGATCGTTTTGAGTGAGATGCAATTACGGGATTGCTTCCATTTTCCACCAATGATGATGGTTTTGAGTGAAATGCAAAATACGGGGTTGCTTCCATATTCCACCAATGATGATCGTTTTGAGTGAGATGCAAATAAGGGGTTGCTTCCATATTCCGCCAATGATGATCGTTTTGAGTGAGATGCAATTACGGGGTTGCTTCCATTTTTCTTCCAATGATGATCGTTTTGAGTGAGATGCAAATACGGGGTTGCTTCCATATTCCCGCCAATGATGATCGTTTTGAGTGAGATGCAATTACGGGATTGCTTCCCTTTTCCTCCAATGATGATCGTTTTGAGTGAGATGCAAATACGGGGTTGCTTCCATTTTCTTCCAATGATGATCGTTTTGAGTGAGATGCAAATACGGGGATGCTTCCATTTTCCTCCAATGATGATCGTTTTGAGTGAGATGCAATTACGGGATTGCTTCCATTTTCTTCCAATGATGATCGTTTTGAGTGAGATGCAATTACGGGATTGCTTCCATTTTCTTCCAATGATGATCGTTGTGAGTGAGATGCAATTACGGGGTTGCTTCCATATTCCACCAATGAAGATCGTTTTGAGTGAGATGCAATTACGGGGTTGCTTCCATTTTCTTCCAATGATGATCGTTTTGAGTGAGATGCAATTACGGGGTTGCTTCCATATTCCACCAATGATGATCGTTTTGAGTGAGATGCAATTACGGGATTGCTTCCATGTTCTGCCAATGATGATCGTTTTAAGTGAGATGTAAATACGGGGTTGCTTCCATATTCCGCGAATGATGATCGTTTTGAGTGAGATGCAATTACGGGATTGCTTCCATTTTCTTCCAATGATGATCGTTTTGAGTGAGATGCAATTACGGGGTTGCTTCCATATTCCACCAATGATGATCGTTTTGAGTGAGATGCAATTACGTGGTTGCTTCCATTTTCTTCCAATGATGATCGTTTTGAATGAGATGCAATTACGGGGTTGCTTCCATATTCCACCAATGATGATCGTTTTGAGTGAGATGCAATTACGGGGTTGCTTCCATTTTCTTCCAATGATGATCGTTTTGAGTGAGATGCAATTACGGGGTTGCTTCCATATTCCACCAATGATGATCGTTTTGAGTGAGATGCAATTACGGGATTGCTTCCATTTTCTTCCAATGATGATCGTTTTGAGTGAGATGCAATTACGGGATTGCATCCATTTTCTTCCAATGATGATCGTTTTGAGTGAGATGCAATTACGGGGTTGCTTCCATTTTCCGCCAATGATGATCGTTTTGAGTGAGTTGCAAATACGGGGTTGCTTCCATATTCCACCAATGATGATCGTTTTGAGTGAGATGCAAATATGGGGTTGCTTCCATTTTCTTGAAAATGATGATCGTTTTGAGTGAGATGCAAATTACGGGATTGCTTCCCATTTTTTTCAATGATGATCGTTTTGAGTGAATGCAATTACGGGGTTGCTTCCATATTCCGCCAAAGATGATCGTTTTGAGTGGGATGCAATTTACGGGGTTGCTTCCATATTCCACCCAATGATGATCGCTTTGAGTGAGAATGTAAATACGGGGTTTGCTTTCCATTTCTTCCAATGATGATCGTTTGAGTGAGATGCAATTACGGGGTTGCTTCCATATTCCACCAATGATGATCGTTTTGAGTGAGATGCAGTTACGGGATTGCTTCCATTTTCTTCCAATGATGATCGTTTTGAGTGAGATGCAATTACGGGGTTGCTTCCATATTCCACCAATGATGATCGTTTTGAGTGAGATGCAATTACGGGGTTGCTTCCATTTTCTTCCAATGATGATCGTTTTGAATGAGATGCAATTACGGGGTTGCTTCCATATTCCACCAATGATGATCGTTTTGAGTGAGATGCAATTACGGGGTTGCTTCCATTTTCTTCCAATGATGATCGTTTTGAGTGAGATGCAATTACGGGATTGCTTCCATTTTCTTCCAATGATGATCGTTTTGAGTGAGATGCAATTACGGGGTTGCTTCCATATTCCACCAATGATGATCGTTTTGAGTGAGATGCAATTACGGGGTTGCTTCCATTTTCTTCCAATGATGATCGTTTTGAGTGAGATGCAATTACGGGGTTGCTTCCATTTTCTTCCAATGATGATCATTTTGAGTGAGATGCAATTACGGCGTTGCTTCCTTTTTACGCCAATGATGATCGTTTTGAGTGAGATGCAAATACGGGGTTGCTTCCATATTCCACCAATGATGATCGTTTTGAGTGAGATGCAAATATAGGGTTGCTTCCATTTTCTTCAAATGATGATCGTTTTGAGTGAGATGCAATTACGGGATTGCTTCCATTTTCTTCCAACGATGATCGTTTTGAGTGAGATGCAATTACGGGGTTGCTTCCATTTTCTTCCAATGATGATCGTTTTGAGTGAGATGCAATTACGGGATTGCTTCCATTTTCTTCCAATGATGATCGTTTTGAGTGAGATGCAATTACGGGGTTGCTTCCATTTTCTTCCAATGATGATCGTTTCGAGTGAGATGCAATTACGGGATTGCTTCCATTTTCTTCCAATGATGATCGTTTTGAGTGAGATGCAATTACGGGGTTGCTTCCATTTTCTTCCAATGATGATCGTTTTGAGTGAGATGCAATTACGGGGTTGCTTCCAATTTTCACCAATGATGATCGTTTTGAGTGAGATGCAATTACGGGGTTGCTTCCATATTCCACCAATGATGATCGTTTGAGTGAGATGCAAATACGGGGTTGCTTCCATTTTCTTCCAATGATGATCGTTTGAGTGAGATGCAATTACGGGATTGCTTCCATTTTCTTCCAATGATGATCGTTTTGAGTGAGATGCAATTACGGGATTGCTTCCATTTTCCACCAATGATGATCGTTTAGAATGAGATGCAAATACGGGGTTGCTTCCATTTTCTTCCAATGAAGATCGTTTTGAGTGAGATGCAAATACGGGATTGCTTCCATTTTCTTCACATGACGAGTGTTTTGAGTGAGATGCAATTACGGGATTGCTTCCATTTTCTTCCAATGATGATAGTTTTGAGTGAGATGCAATTACGGGATTGCTTCCATTTTCTTCCAATGATGATCGTTTTGAGTGAGATGCAAATACGGGGTTGGTTCCATATCCCACCAATGATGATCGTTTTGATTTAGATGCAATTACGGGATTGCTTCCATTTTCTTCCAATGTTGATCGTTTTGAGTGAAATGCAAACATTGGGTTGGTTCCATATTCCGCCAATGATGATCGTTTTGAGTGAGATGCAATTACTGGATTGCTTCCATTTTCTTCCAATGATGATCGTTTTGAGTGAGATGCAAATACGGGGTTGTTTCCATTTTCTTCCAATGATGATCGTTTTGAGTGAGATGCAATTACGGGATTGCTTCCATTTTCCACCAATGATGATCGTTTTGAGTGAGATGCAATTACGGGATTGCTTCCATTTTCTTCCAATGATGATCGTTTTGAGTGAGATGCAATTACGGGGTTGCTTCCATTTTCCGCCAATGATGATCATTTTGAGTGAGATGCAAATACGGGGTTGCTTCCATATTCCACCAATGATGATCGTTTTGAGTGAGATGCAAATATGGGGTTGCTTCAATTTTCTTGAAATGATGATCGTTTTGAGTGAGATGCAAATACGGGGTTGTTTCCATTTTCTTCCAATGATGATCGTTTTGAGTGAGATGCAATTACGGGATTGCTTCCATTTTCCACCAATGATGATCGTTTTGAATGAGATGCAAATACGGGGTTGCTTCCATTTCTTCCAATGAAGATCGTTTGAGTGAGATGCAAATACGGGATTGCTTGCATTTTCTTCGCATGACGAGTGTTTTGAGTGAGATGCAATTACGGGATTGCTTCCATTTTCTTCCATGATGATCGTTTTGAGTGAGATGCAAATACGGGGTTACTTCCATATTCCGCCAATGATGATCGTTTTGAGTGAGATGCAATTACGGGGTTGCATCCATTTTCTTCCAATGATGGTCGTTTTGAGTGAGATGCAAATACGGGGTTGCTTCCATATTCCGCCAATGATGATCGTTTTGAGTGAGATGCAATTACAGGGTTGCTTCTATATTCCGCCAATGATGATCGCTTTGAGTGAGATGCAAATACGGGATTGCTTCCATTTTCCACCAATGATGATCGTTTTGAGTGAGATGTAAATTCGGGGTTGCTTCAATTTTCTTCCAATGATGATCGTTTTGAGTGAGATGCAAATACGGGGTTGCTTCCATTTTCTTCCAATGATGATCGTTTTGAGTGAGATGCAAATACGGGGTTGCTTCCATTTTCTTCCAATGATGATCGTTTTGAGTGAGATGCAAATACGGGATTGCATCCATTTTCTTCCAATGATGATCGTTTTGAGTGAGATGCAATTACGGGGTTGCTTCCATATTTCGCCAATGATGATCGTTTTGAGTGAGATGCACATATGGGGTTGCTTCCATTTTCCGCCAATGATGATCGTTTTGAGTGAGATGCAAATACGGGATTGCTTCCATTTTCTTCCAATGATGATCGTTTTGAGTGAGATGCAATTACGGGGTTGCTTCCATATTCCGCCAATGATGATCGTTTTGAGTGAGATGCACATATGGGGTTGCTTCCATTTTCCGCCAATGATGATCGTTTTGAGTGAGATGCAAATACGGGATTGCTTCCATTTTCTTCCAATGATGATCGTTTTGAGTGAGATGCAATTACGGGGTTGCTTCCATATTCCGCCAATGATGATCGTTTTGAGTGAGGTGCACATATGGGGTTGCTTCCATTTTCTTCCAATGATGATCGTTTTGAATGAGATGCAAATACGGGGTTGCTTGCATATTCCGCCAATGATGATCGTTTTGAGTGAGATGCAAATACGGGGTTGCTTCCATTTTCTTCCAATGATGATCGTTTTGAGTGAGATGCAATTACGGGATTGCTGCCATTTTCTTCAAATGATGATCGTTTTGAGTGAGATGCAATTACGGGGTTGCTTCCATTTTCCACCAATGATGATCGTTTTGAGTGAGATGCAAATACGTGGTTGCTTCCATATTCCGCCAATGATGATCGTTTTGAGTGAGATGCAATTACGGGATTGCTTCCATTTTCTTCCAATGATGATCGTTTTGAGTGAGATGCAATTACGGGGTTCCTTCCACTTTCCGCCAATGATGATCGTTTTGAGTGAGATGCAAATATGGGGTTACTTCCATTTTCTTCAAATGATGATCGTTTTGAGTGAGATGCAATTACGGGATTGCTTCCATTTTCTTCCAACGATGATCGTTTTGAGTGAGATGCAATTACGGGATTGCTTCCATTTTCTTCCAATGATGATCGTTTTGAGTGAAATGCAATTACGGGATTGCTTCCATTTTCTTCCAATGATGATCGTTTTGATTGAGATGCAAATACGGAGTTTGGTTCCATATTCCGCCAATGATGATCGTTTTGAATGAGATGCAATTACGAGATTGCTTCCATTTTCTTCCAAATGATGATCGTTTGAGTGAGATGCAAATACGGGGTTGCTTCCATTTTCTCCAATGATGATCGTTTGAGTGAGATGCAATTACGGGATTGCTTCCATTTTCTTCCAATGATGATCGTTTTGAGTGAGATGCAATTACGGGATTGCTTCCATTTTCCACCAATGATGATCGTTTTGAATGAGATGCAAATACGGGGTTGCTTCCATTTTCTTCCAATGAAGATCGTTTTGAGTGAGATGCAAATACGGGATTGCTTCCATTTTCTTCACATGACGAGTGTTTTGAGTGAGATGCAATTACGGGATTGCTTCCATTTTCTTCCAATGATGATAGTTTTGAGTGAGATGCAATTACGGGATTGCTTCCATTTTCTTCCAATGATGATCGTTTTGAGTGAGATGCAAATACGGGGTTGGGTCCATATCCCACCAATGATGATCGTTTTGATTTAGATGCAATTACGCGATTGCTTCCATTTTCTTCCAATGATGATCGTTTTGAGTGAAATGCAAACATTGGGTTGGTTCCATATTCCGCCAATGATGATCGTTTTGAGTGAGATGCAATTACTGGATTGCTTCCATTTTCTTCCAATGATGATCGTTTTGAGTGAGATGCAAATACGGGGTTGTTTCCATTTTCTTCCAATGATGATCGTTTTGAGTGAGATGCAATTACGGGATTGCTTCCATTTTCCACCAATGATGATCGTTTTGAGTGAGATGCAATTACGGGATTGCTTCCATTTTCTTCCAATGATGATCGTTTTGAGTGAGATGCAATTACGGGGTTGCTTCCATTTTCCGCCAATGATGATCATTTTGAGTGAGATGCAAATACGGGGTTGCTTCCATATTCCACCAATGATGATCGTTTTGAGTGAGATGCAATTACGGGGTTGCATCCATTTTCTTCCAATGATGGTCGTTTTGAGTGAGATGCAAATACGGGGTTGCTTCCATATTCCACCAATGATGATCGTTTTGAGTGAGATGCAATTACAGGGTTGCTTCCATATTCCGCCAATGATGATCGCTTTGAGTGAGATGCAAATACGGGATTGCTTCCATTTTCCACTAATGATGATCGTTTTGAGTGAGATGTAAATACGGGGTTGCTTCAATTTTCTTCCAATGATGATCGTTTTGAGTGAGATGCAAATACGGGATTGCTTCCATTTTCGTCCAATGATGATCGTTTTGAGTGAGATGCAAATACGGGGTTGCTTCCATATTCCGCCAATGATGATCGTTTTGAGTGAGATGCACATATGGGGTTGCTTCCATTTTCCGCCGATGATGATCGTTTTGAGTGAGATGCAAATACGGGATTGCTTCCATTTTCTTCTAATGATGATCGTTTTGAGTGAGATGCAATTACGGGGTTGCTTCCATATTCCGCCAATGATGATCGTTTTGAGTGAGATGCACATATGGGGTTGCTTCCATTTTCCGCCAATGATGATCGTTTTGAGTGAGATGCAAATACGGGATTGCTTCCATTTTCTTCCAATGATGATCGTTTTGAGTGAGATGCAATTACGGGGTTGCTTCCATATTCCGCCAATGATGATCGTTTTGAGTGAGGTGCACATATGGGGTTGCTTCCATTTTCTTCCAATGATGATCGTTTTGAATGAGATGCAATTACGGGATTGCTTGCATATTCCTCCAATGATGATCGTTTTGAGTGAGATGCAAATACGGGATTGCTTCCATTTTCTTCCAATGATGATCGTTTTGATTGAGATGCAATTACGGGATTGCTGCCATTTTCCTCCAATGATGATCGTTTTGAGTGAGATGCAATTACGGGGTTGCTTCCATTTTCCACCAATGATGATCGTTTTGAGTGAGATGCAAATACGTGATTGCTTCCATATTCCTCCAATGATGATCGTTTTGAGTGAGATGCAATTACGGGATTGCTTCCATTTTCTTCCAATGATGATCGTTTTGAGTGATATGCAATTACGGGATTGCTTCCATTTTCTTCCAATGATGATCGTTTTGATTGAGATGCAATTACGGGAGTTGCTTCCATTATTCCGCCAATGATGATCGTTTTGAGTGAGATGCAATTATGGGGATTGCTTCCATTTTTCTTCCAATGATGATCGTTTTGAGTGAGATGCAATTACGGGATTGCTTCCATTTTCTTCCAACGATGATCGTTTTGAGTGAGATGCAATTACGGGATTGCTTCCATTTTCTTCCAATGATGATCGTTTTGAGTGATATGCAATTACGGGATTGCTTCCATTTTCTTCCAATGATGATCGTTTTGAGTGAGATGCAATTACGGAGTTCCTTCCCCTTTCCACCAATGATGATCGTTTTGATGGATATGGTGATATGGGGTTACTTCCATTTTCTTCCAATGATGATCGTTTTGAGTGACATGCAAATACGGGGTTGCTTCGATTTTCTTCCAATGAAAATCGTTTTGAGTGAGATGCACTTACTGGATTGCTTCCATTTTCTTCACCTGACGAGTGTTTTGAGTGATATGCCTTACGGGATTGCTTCCATTTTCTTCCAATGATGATCGTTTTGAGTGAGATGCCATTACGGGGTTGTTTCCATTTTCTTCCAATGATGATCGTTTTGAGTGAGATGCAATTACGGGATTGCTTCCATTTTCCACCAATGATGATCGTTTTGAGTGAGATGCAATTACGGGATTGCATCCATGTTCTTCCAATGATGATCGTTTTGAGTGAGATGCAATTACGGGGTTGCTTCCATTTTCCGCCAATGATGATCATTTTGAGTGAGATGCAAATACGGGGTTGCTTCCATATTCCACCAATGATGATCGTTTTGAGTGAGATGCAATTACGGGGTTGCATCCATTTTCTTCCAATGATGGTCGTTTTGAGTGAGATGCAAATACGGGGTTGCTCCCATATTCCGCCAATGATGATCGTTTTGAGTGAGATGCAATTACGGGGTTGCATCCATTTTCTTCCAATGATGGTCGTTTTGAGTGAGATGCAAATACGGGGTTGCTTCCATATTCCACCAATGATGATCGTTTTGAGTGAGATGCAATTACAGGGTTGCTTCCATATTCCGCCAATGATGATCGCTTTGAGTGAGATGCAAATACGGGATTGCTTCCATTTTCCACTAATGATGATCGTTTTGAGTGAGATGTAAATACGGGGTTGCTTCCATTTTCTTCCAATGATGATCGTTTTGAGTGAGATGCAAATACGGGATTGCTTCCATTTTCTTCCAATGATGATCGTTTTGAGTGAGATGCAAATACGGGGTTGCTTCCATATTCCGCCAATGATGATCGTTTTGAGTGAGATGCACATATGGGGTTGCTTCCATTTTCTTCCAATGATGATCGTTTTGAATGAGATGCAATTACGGGATTGCTTCCATTTTCTTCCAATGATGATTGTTTTGAGTGAGATGCAATTACGGGATTGCTTCCATTTTCCACCAATGATGATCGTTTTGAATGAGATGCAAATACGGGGTTGCTTCCATTTTCTTCCAATGAAGATCGTTTTGAGTGAGATGCAAATACGGGATTGCTTCCATTTTCTTCACATGACGAGTGTTTTGAGTGAAATGCAATTACGGGATTGCTTCCATTTTCTTCCAATGATGATAGTTTTGAGTGAAATGCAATTACGGGATTGCTTCCATTTTCTTCCAATGATGATCGTTTTGAGTGAGATGCAAATACGGGGTTGGGTCCATATCCCACCAATGATGATCGTTTTGATTTAGATGCAATTACGGGATTGCTTCCATTTTCTTCCAATGATGATCGTTTTGAGTGAAATGCAAACATTGGGTTGGTTCCATATTCCGCCAATGATGATCGTTTTGAGTGAGATGCAATTACTGGATTGCTTCCATTTTCTTCCAATGATGATCGTTTTGAGTGAGATGCAAATACGGGGTTGTTTCCATTTTCTTCCAATGATGATCGTTTTGAGTGAGATGCAATTACGGGATTGCTTCCATTTTCCACCAATGATGATCGTTTTGAGTGAGATGCAATTACGGGATTGCTTCCATTTTCTTCCAATGATGATCGTTTTGAGTGAGATGCAATTACGGGGTTGCTTCCATTTTCCGCCAATGATGATCGTTTTGAGTGAGATGCAATTATGGGGTTGCTTCCATTTTCATCCAATGATGATCGTTTTGAGTGAGATGCAATTACGGGATTGCTTCCATTTTCTGCCAATGATGATCGTTTTGAGTGAGATGCAATTACGGGATTGCTTCCATTTTCCACCAATGATGATGGTTTTGAGTGAAATGCAAATACGTGGTTGCTTCCATATTCCACCAATGATGATCGTTTTGAGTGAGATGCAAATACGGGGTTACTTCCATATTCCGCCAATGATGATCGTTTTGAGTGAGATGCAATTACGGGATTGCTTCCATTTTCTTCCAATGATGGTCGTTTTGAGTGAGATGCAAATACGGGGTTGCTTCCATATTCCGCCAATGATGATCGTTTTGAGTGAGATGCAAATACGGGGTTGCTTCCCTTTTCTTCCAATGATGATCGTTTTGAGTGAGATGCAAATACGGGGTTGCTTCCATTTTCTTCCAATGATGATCGTTTTGAGTGAGATGCAAATACGGGGTTGCTTCCATTTTCTTCCAATGATGATCGTTTTGAGTGAGATGCAAATACGGGTTTGCTTCCGTTTTCTTCCAATGATGATCGTTTTGAGTGAGATGCAAATACGGGGATGCTTCCATTTTCTTCCAATGATGATCGTTTTGAGTGAGATGCAAATACGGGGTTGCTTCCATTTTCCGCCAATGATGATCGTTTTGAGTGTGATGCAAATACGGGGTAGGTTCCATATTCCGCCAATGATGATCGTTTTGAGTGAGATGCACATATGGGGTTGCTTCCATTTTCTTCCAATGATGATCGTTTTGAGTGAGATGCAAATACGGGATTGCTTCCATTTCTTCCAATGATGATCGTTTTGAGTGAGATGCAATTACGGGGTTGCTTCCATATTCCGCCAATGATGATCGTTTTGAGTGAGATGCAATTACGGGGTTGCTTCCATTTACTTCCAATGATGATCGTTTTGAATGAGATGCAAATACGGGGTTGCTTGCATATTGCGCCAATGATGATCGTTTTGAGTGAGATGCAAATACGGGGTTGCTTCCATTTTCTTCCAATGATGATCGTTTTGAGTGAGATGCAATTACGGGATTGCTGCCATTTTCTTCAAATGATGATCGTTTTGAGTGAGATGCAATTACGGGGTTGCTTCCATTTTCCACCAATGATGATCGTTTTGAGTGAGATGCAATTACGGGGTTGCTTCCATTTTCCGCCAATGATGATCGTTTTGAGTGAGATGCAAATATGGGGTTGCTTCCATTTTCTTCAAATGATGATCGTTTTGAGTGAGATGCAATTACGGGATTGCTTCCATTTTCTTCCAACGATGATCGTTTTGAGTGAGATGCAATTACGGGATTGCTTCCATTTTCTTCCAATGATGATCGTTTTGAGTGATATGCAATTACGGGATTGCTTCCATTTTCTTCCAATGATGATCGTTTTGAGTGAGATGCAAATACGGAGTTGGTTCCATATTCCGCCAATGATGATCGTTTTGAGTGAGATGCAATTACGGGATTGCTTCCATTTTCTTCCAATGATGATCGTTTTGAGAGAGATGCAAATACGGGGTTGCTTCCATATTCCGCCAATGATGATCGTTTTGAGTGAGATGCAAATACGGGGTTGCTTCCATATTCCACCAATGATGATCGTTTCGAGTGAGATGCAATTACGGGGTTGCATCCATTTTCTTCCAATGATGGTCGTTTTGAGTGAGATGCAAATACGGGGTTGCTTGCATATTCCGCCATTGATGATCGTTTTGAGTGAGATTGCAAATACGGGGTTGCTTCCATTTTCTTCAATGATGATCGTTTTGAGTGAGATGCATTACAGGATTGCTGCCATTTTATGCAAATGATGATCGTTTTTGAGTGAAATGCATTACGGGGTGCTTCCATTTTTCCACCAATGATGATCGTTTTGGAGTGAAATGCAAATACGTGTTGCTTCCATATCCCAACAATGATGATCGTTTGAGTGAGATGCAAATACGGGGTTACTTCCATATTCCGCCAATGATGATCGTTTGAGTGAGATGCAATTACGGGATTGCTTCCATTTTCTTCCAATGATGGTCGTTTTGAGAGAGATGCAAATACGGGGTTGCTTCCATATTCCGCCAATGATGATCGTTTTGAGTGAGATGCAAATACGGGGTTGCTTACCTTTTCTTCCAATGATGATCGTTTTGAGTGAGATGCAAATACGGGGTTGCTTCCATTTTCTTCCAATGATGATCGTTTTGAGTGAGATGCAAATACGGGGATGCTTCCATTTTCTTCCAATGATGATCGTTTTGAGTGAGATGCAAATACGGGGTTGCTTCCATTTTCTTCCAATGATGATCGTTTTGAGTGAGATGCAAATACGGGGTTGCTTCCATTTTCTTCCAATGATGATCGTTTTGAGTGAGATGCAAATACGGGGATGCTTCCATTTTCTTCCAATGATGATCGTTTTGAGTGAGATGCAAATACGGGGTTGCTTCCATTTTCTTCCAATGATGATCGTTTTGAGTGAGATGCAAATACGGGGTTGCTTCCATTTTCTTCCAATGATGATCGTTTTGAGTGAGATGCAAATACGGGGATGCTTCCATTTTCTTCCAATGATGATCGTTTTGAGTGAGATGCAAATACGGGGTTGCTTCCATTTTCCGCCAATGATGATCGTTTTGAGTGAGATGCAATTACGGGGTTGCTTCCATATTCCGCCAATGATGATCGTTTTGAGTGAGATGCAATTACGGGATTGCTTCCATTTTCTTCCAATGATGATCGTTTTGAGTGAGATGCAATTACGGGGTTGCTTCCATATTCCACCAATGATGATCGTTTTGAGTGAGATGCAATTACGGGGTTGCTTCCATTTTCTTCCAATGATGATCGTTTTGAATGAGATGCAATTACGGGGTTGCTTCCATATTCCACCAATGATGATCGTTTTGAGTGAGATGCAATTACGGGGTTGCTTCCATTTTCTTCCAATGATGATCGTTTTGAGTGAGATGCAATTACGGGATTGCTTCCATTTTCTTCCAATGATGATCGTTTTGAGTGAGATGCAATTACGGGGTTGCTTCCATATTCCACCAATGATGATCGTTTTGAGTGAGATGCAATTACGGGGTTGCTTCCATTTTCTTCCAATGATGATCGTTTTGAGTGAGATGCAATTACGGGGTTGCTTCCATTTTCTTCCAATGATGATCGTTTTGAGTGAGATGCAATTACGGCGTTGCTTCCTTTTTCCGCCAATGATGATCGTTTTGAGTGAGATGCAAATACGGGGTTGCTTCCATATTCCACCAATGATGATCGTTTTGAGTGAGATGCAAATATAGGGTTGCTTCCATTTTCTTCAAATGATGATCGTTTTGAGTGAGATGCAATTACGGGATTGCTTCCATTTTCTTCCAACGATGATCGTTTTGAGTGAGATGCAATTACGGGGTTGCTTCCATTTTCTTCCAATGATGATCGTTTTGAGTGAGATGCAATTACGGGATTGCTTCCATTTTCTTCCAATGATGATCGTTTTGAGTGAGATGCAATTACGGGGTTGCTTCCATATTCCACCAATGATGATCGTTTTGAGTGAGATGCAATTACGGGGTTGCTTCCATTTTCTTCCAATGATGATCGTTTTGAGTGAGATGCAATTACGGGGTTGCTTCCATTTTCTTCCAATGATGATCGTTTTGAGTGAGATGCAATTACGGCGTTGCTTCCTTTTTCCGCCAAATGATGATCGTTTTGAGTGAGATGCAAAATACGGGGTTTCTTCCATATTCCTCCCAATGATGATCGTTTTGAGTGAGATGCAAATATAGGGGTTGCTTCCCATTTTCTTCCAATGATGATCGTTTTGAGTGAGATGCAATTACGGGGATTGCTTCCATTTTCTTCCAACGATGATCGTTTTGAGTGAGATGCAATTACGGGGTTGCTTCCATTTTCCGCCAATGATGATCGTTTTGAGTGAGATGCAAATACGGGGTTGCTTCCCATATTCCACCAATGATGATCGTTTTGAGTGAGATGCAAATACGGGGTTGCTTCCATTTTCTTCAAATGATGATCGTTTTGAGTGAGATGCAATTACGGGATTGCTTCCATTTTCTTCCAATGATGATCGTTTTGAGTGAGATGCAATTACGGGATTGCTTCCATTTTCTTCCAATGATGATCGTTTTAAGTGAGATGCAATTACGGGATTGCTTCCATTTTCCGCCAATGATGATCGTTTTGAGTGAGATGCAAATACAGGGTTGCTTCCATATTCCACCAATGATGATCGTTTTGAGTGAGATGCAAATATGGGGTTGCTTCCATTTTCTTCAAATGATGATCGTTTTGAGTGAGATGCAATTACGGGATTGCTTCCATTTTCTTCCAACGATGATCGTTTTGAGTGAGATGCAATTACGGGATTGCTTCCATTTTCTTCCAATGATGATCGTTTTGAGTGAGATGCAATTACGGGGTTGCTTCTATTTTCCGCCAATGATGATCGTTTTGAGTGAGATGCAATTACGGGGTTGCTTCTATTTTCCGCCAATGATGATCGTTTTGAGTGAGATACAAATACGGGGTTGCTTCCATATTCCACTAATGATGATCGTTTTGAGTGAGATGCAAATACGGGGTTGCTTCCATATTCCACTAATGATGATCGTTTTGAGTGAGATGCAATTACGGGGTTGCTTGCATTTTCCGCCAATGATGATCCTTTTGAGTGAGATGCAATTACGGGGTTGCTTCCATTTTCCACCAATGATGATCGTTTTGAGTGAGATGCAATTACGGGGTTGCTTCCATTTTCCACCAATGATGATCGTTTTGAGTGAGATGCAATTACGGGGTTGCTTTCATTTTCCGCCAATGATGATCGTTTTGAGTGAGATGCAATACGGGGTTGCTTCCATATTCCACCAATGATGATCGTTTTGAGTGAAATGCAATATGGGGTTGCTCCATTTCCTTGAAATGATGATCGTTTGATTTAGAAGCTATTACGGAATTGCATCCATTTTCTTCCAATGATGATCGTTTGAGTGAGATGCAAATACGTGGTTGCTTCCATATTCCACCAATGATGATCGTTTGAGTGAGATGCAAATACGTGGTTGCTCCATTTTCCGCCAATGATGATCGTTTGAGTGAGATGCAATTACGGGGTTGCTTCCATTTTCTTCCAATGATGATAGTTTGAGTGAGATGCAATTACGGGGATTGCTTCCATTTTCTTCCAATGATGATCGTTTTGAGTGAGATGCAATTACGGGGTTGCTTCCATTTTCCGCCAATGATGATCGTTTTGATTGAGATGCAAATACGGGGTTTCTTTCTTATTCCACCAATGATGATCGTTTTGAGTGAGATGCAAATATGGGGTTGCTTCAATTTTCATGAAATGATGATCGTTTTGAGTGAGATGCAATTACGGGATTGCTTCCATTTTCTTCCAATGATGATCGTTTTAAGTGAGATGCAATTACGGGATTGCTTCCATTTTCCGCCAATGATGATCGTTTTGAGTGAGATGCAAATACAGGGTTGCTTCCATATTCCACCAATGATGATCGTTTTGAGTGAGATGCAAATATGGGGTTGCTTCCATTTTCTTCAAATGATGATCGTTTTGAGTGAGATGCAATTACGGGATTGCTTCCATTTTCTTCCAACGATGATCGTTTTGAGTGAGATGCAATTACGGGATTGCTTCCATTTTCTTCCAATGATGATCGTTTTGAGTGAGATGCTTTACGGGGTTGCTTCCATTTTCCGCTAATGATGATCGTTTTGAGTGAGATTCAATACGGTGTTGCTTCAATATTCCACCAATGATGATCGTTTTGAGTGAGATGCAATTACAGGATTGCTTCCATTTTCTTCCAATGATGATCGTTTTGAGTGAGATGCAATACGGGATTGCTTCCATTTTCCACCAATGATGATGGTATTGAGTGAAATGCAAATACGTGGTTGCTTCCATATTCTTCCAATGATGATCGTTTTGAGTGAGATGCAAATACGGGGTTGCTTCCATTTTCTTCCAATGGTGATCGTTTTGAGTGAGATGCAATTATGGGGTTGCTTCCATTTTCATCCAGTGATGATTGATTTGAGTGAGATGCAATTACGGGATTGCTTCCATTTTCTGCCAATGATGATCGTTTTGAGTGAGATGCAATTACGGGATTGCTTCTATTTTCCACCAATGATGATGGTTTTGAGTGAAATGCAAATACGTGGTTGCTTCCATATTCCAACAATGATGATCGTTTTGAGTGAGATGCAAATACGGGGTTACTTCCATATTCCGCCAATGATGATCGTTTTGAGTGAGATGCAATTACGGGATTGCTTCCATTTTCTTCCAATGATGGTCGTTTTGAGTGAGATGCAAATACGGGGTTGCTTCCATATTCCGCCAATGATGATCGTTTTGAGTGAGATGCAAATACGGGGTTGCTTCCCTTTTCTTCCAATGATGATCGTTTTGAGTGAGATGCAAATACGGGGTTGCTTCCATTTTCTTCCAATGATGATCGTTTTGAGTGAGATGCAAATACGGGGATGCTTCCATTTTCTTCCAATGATGATCGTTTTGAGTGAGATGCAAATACGGGGTTGCTTCCATTTTCTTCCAATGATGATCGTTTTGAGTGCGATGCAAATACGGGGTTGCTTCCATTTTCTTCCAATGATGATCGTTTTGAGTGAGATGCAAAATACGGGGATGCTTCCATTTTCTTCCATTGATGATCGTTTTGAGTGAGATGCAATTACGGGATTGCTTCCATTTTCTTCCAATGATGATCGTTTTGAGTGAGATGCAATTACGGGATTGCTTCCATTTTCTTCCAATGATGATCGTTTTGAGTGAGATGCAATTACGGGATTGCTTCCATTTTTTTCAAATGATGATCGTTTTGAGTGAGATGCAAATACGGGGTTGCTTCCATTTTCTTCCAATGATGATCGTTTTGAGTGAGATGCAATTACGGGATTGCTTCCATTTTCTTCCAATGATGATCGTTTTGAGTGAGATGCAATTACGGGGTTGCTTCCATTTTCCACCAATGATGATCGTTTTGAGTGAGATGCAATTACGGGATTGCTTCCATTTTCCACCAATGATGATCGTTTTGAGTGAGATGCAATTACGGGATTGCTTCCATTTTCTTCCAATGATGATCGTTTTGAATGAGATGCAATTACGGGGTTGCTTCCATTTTCCGCCAATGATGATCGTTTTGAGTGAGATGCAAATACGGGGTTGCTTCCATATTCCACCAATGATGATCGTTTTGAGTGAGATGCAAATATGGGGTTGCTTCCATTTTCTTGAAATGATGATCGTTTTGAGTGAGATGCAATTACAGGATTGCTTCCATTTTTTTCAAATGATGATCGTTTTGA